>PVJD01003713.1:0-155844 GCA_004026545.1 Mormoops blainvillei | reverse complement strand
ATATTTATGCATTAAATAAATGCATATTGGTTGATTCTTGTGTGTTTTGATCCCTGACCAGGGATCAAACTTGCAACGTTGCACATTGGGGTGATGCTCTCACCAACTGAGATACACAGCCAGGGCCATCTGTTTCTGTTTTTGACTGCACAGAAATGAAAAGGGTGCCTGTTTCCTAAAAAGCATTGTGGGTGCCTGTGGATAGCTCATTAGTAGCTGGGTGGCCTCCTCCTTTCAATGAATGCTTCACCTGACTCCAGGACAGTGACATTGCCACCATGCTGAAGGTGGTGGAAAGAGAAACTACCAAGCTGATTCCCAGTTCAAAAAGTCCTCTTTTATTATCCAATATGCAAAGTCTCTGGATAAACCCACTAAACCTCCCCTTTGACCTACCTATGAAAGACAACTTTCATTTCCTAGGCATAATTGTATAGGTTGCACTGTGAGACCTTGAGAGGAAATGATTTGATTGTGACTAATTCCCTTTTACCAGAGATCATTTTGTGTAGGTAAGGTTTTCTGCGATGCCTGTAGAAAAAGCCAACTAACTAAGAAAAAGCTTCCTTCTCAACATAAAAATATTTTTCTGATACATCAACAATTTATACTCATTTGGGGAAGTTTAAAATACAGAAAATTATACTTAAGTTCCCCAAAATTCCACCACCCAGAAATAATTATTTTTTAGTAAGTATAGTAAAGATACTGCTTTCTTCATATTTTTAAAAAATATTTTATTTATTTATTTTTAGAGAGGGGAAGGGCAGGAGAAAGGGAGGGAGAGAAACGTCAATGCGTGGTTGCCTCTTGCATAGCCCCTTTCGGGGACCTTGCACACAACCTAGGCATGTGCTCTGACTGGGAATCAAACTGGCAACCCTTTGGTTCATAGGCTGGTACCCAAGCCACTGAGCCACACTCACCAGGGCTGCTTTTTACATATTCTTGAGCAAGTTGTTCAGTCTTTCACTTTTCCCTGATCTGTAAAGTGGGAACAAAAATAGTACCTAGCCTAACGGTGGTTTTTAAGATTTACATGAATTGATACATAAAACATGTAACTTCATGAATGACTACAGAGTTATTAAATATTTATTAATAAACATAACCACTGTATATACATATTCAGACCAAAAATGGGATAAAATTCTGCATGCTGTTTTGTAACCTGTCTTTACCCAGTAATATGTTGTTGTCATCTTTCCTGTCAATAAATATAGATCTATGTCATTATTTTAAACATGCTGTCACAAATGCACACAAATGTTTAAAAAATCTGGTTTTTCCTTGATCTTCTCACTGGCACATGTTTGCAGATTCTTTAAACTAAGTCTCTAGAAGTGAAATAGCAGGTCAAACAGTACAACATTTTTAAAGAAAATAGTTTTAATAGTTTAGCTCAAGCTATTTAAGCAAATTTAATAGCTCAGCTTGGCTTAATTTGACTAAAACATGCCATCTAGTAGTCATATTTGATGAACAAATGAGAGAAACCTGATATCTGGCTGTGTGTGCGGTAGTCACTAGCACTGGCTTTAAGGAAGCTGACCTGATTCAAATTCCATGCCTGCTACTTACCAGTTATTTGACTTTGAGTAAGACCCTAACCACTATGCACCTCAGTTTTCCTGTCTGTAAAGTAGGTTTTTTTACTTTACAGACAGGAAAACTGTGAGACCCTGAGAGGGTCTCCCCAAAGTCTCCGTCCCCAGTCTCTCCTCAAACGTCTCTAGTCCGCTCTGCTCCCTCTTTGCAGGGATATCCTGTCTGTGGCTGCCACTCTTCACTCTTCACTTAAGCATAATTTCCGTATTTTAAAAGGGCCTACTTTATAGGTTATTGTAAGAATAAAATAGGATTATGTATATAATGCACTTAGAATAGTTTCTAGCTTATAGTAAAAGCTCAATAAATATTATTTATTTTTTAACATAGGCAGAGTAGTTATTGTCTATTAAAGTTGATCTTTATGTAACTTACCAGAAGTGATATAAATTTTCACAACTTCCCCCAAAGAAATATTAAAAAATATTTCAGTCCGTTTAAAATTATTTTTCTCCTTTATTCATTCCATGTATGTTGTAAAATTAATTATGCAAGGACATTACACTGAGGTGGTTCTAATGTCTTAGCAGCCTATGGAAGCAAACTAAAAGCTAAGCTTGTAAATGCCTCAAGGTTAATAAATCAAAACCTGAAGACAACCAATCACAAACAGCCACTGGGCTTTTCCAAGTGAGACCAATGCTAAGTTACAGACAATCAAATCATTTTCCTGTTTTGCTTCTGCCTCTTCTCTATAAAAGTCTCTCCCTGAGCTCCTGTGGGTGGGGCATTTCTAACCACTTCCCATTTCGGGCTGCCAGATTCAATTTTTTTTCCCTCAAATAAACTCTTAAAATTTTAATTTGCCTCAGTTTATAACAATGTTAATATAGAATCAGTGGGGGAACAGCTTTAATTTGTTGGACACAAGGGCACCAGATCATCTACACAGGAGCTGCTATTTCCCTAAGTAGGGTGGGTTCTGTCAAGTTATTTGCACTCGGATTGCTCTAAACTCTAAGGCACTAATAGAAAGAAATCTTTCCTTTGCCCCCTCTGATTCTTGACAATAGGCATAAAAAATATTTTTAAAACATTGAAAAGTACCAGCTAAAACAACTTACTTTGTATTGTTCTATAAAAAGAATTTGTTTCCAGACTTACCCTATTAATCAAGTATATTGTTAGCAAGGAATGTACTTTAGGAAAGCTTACAAGTGTACATTTTAATTAAATTCTTTTTAAAACATTTAAAGCTTATTGTGCTACTGGTTCAGCATTCTTCTTCAGAGTCTCTGTTAATGCCTTTTTCTAAGCATGTAGACTATTTAGGAAAGAAAAAGCAGAATTTAATCTTTGTACTTAAGTGGCTTCCCAGATCAGCATAATTTGGTAAAAAAGAAAAGACCTATTTTTAGTGTCATAAGGGTTCCTACTGTACCAGATAATGGAAGGTGACAGGCAGCATGGAGTCCAGCTGCTCATCGCCATGTATACACTTAACATGAAGATTTGTGGGGAAGGAAATAGGTTTTCAGTAACAGGGTTCCCAATTTGACAGTGCTGGGAGCATTCCTGCTCTGAGCCCACTTCTTCTGCAAAACACAGAAAACAAGCCACCCCTCAGAAAGATTAAAGTCCAAATCCATGTCCAGGAGTTCCCCATTATTGCTCATTTATAGCCCAAGGTCTCCATCTCTTCAGCTCCAGGCCCTCTCTCTGGTGCCCAAGTCGCCATTGCCTCGCAGTCTATCTGCGCACTGCTCTCAAGGCGAGAGAGTAGAAGCAGTCCAGGCCCCATGTGCCACGCTGCACTGTGTCGTAGCATCCCAAGGGCTGGTGCACATGGTGAGGCACACATCATGGCATGGGACCCTGTTTCCAGGAGCTGGCTTCCAACTCTGGGACCCGAGCCCCAAGCAGTCCTCGTATCTGCTGCTCTGCCTGTGTGGGGCAAAGCCAGAGAGACCACCTTCTGTTTAAAAATCCTCTGCCAAAAATACCACGTGTGCTGGAAGCCAGTGGGAGTGTCCACCTTTCCAACCAATGAGGGCTAGCATTTGCCCTTCTTCTGGCCACCATGTTGCATAAGGGGGCAAAGTCTTCAACCATGCATCCTCTGTACAAGCTCCCTTCTGCTGAGTCACGAGCTGCTTGACCTTCTTCAGCAATCCCTCTCCTCTGTGGGCCCCTCCTTTCGCAGGGAGAGCATACAACTTTTAATCTTCAGTTTCACTTTGGGGTTTTTCTCCCCAACCCCTGCCTTCTCTTGGTGATTTGGCCCAACCCCTCTGTCACATCTTCTTTCAACCCAGGAAGATTTTCCATATACTCATGAAACCCCCATGTTTGGTCATGTTTGGCCATGAGACTACCGCAGAGCAGATAAAACACTCATTTCCCTTAAGAACCTCAGGCATCGTAGTCCGTGACCACAGGGCAGGGCAGGTAATTTGCCTGCGATAGGGCCCTGCTGAGCCATACAGCAGTCCCAAGGGAAACGTTGATTTAAGTTGTGTTATGAAGACCCAGGTATAGAAATACCAGTGACATCACCTCTAAGGGGTCTTCTTTGCCTTTAGGAAAAAATTGTTAATGAAAGACAGCAGATGATATAGGACAGGACTACTAAACATTTATGCTTAAGAAGATCATGTCTACTGTCTCCCTTAAACCTATCCTCAAAGCACAACAAACAACTCATTAAAATTGTATGTTTTATTCTCAATGAACTACTTTCAACTTGTTTTTGTCCTCCAGTTCCTGCTGAGGTTACTTAGTTAAATGAAGGCAAGGCCTTCTCTCGTCATCTTTACTTAGCAGTAATGTTTGTTGATTGAATGGCTGCCGGTTGCATTTAGCCTGTGATTTGCTGAGCAGGGTATTAGTTGAAAGTGGTGTTTGACACAATGTTGTTAAAAATGACTATGGAAATAATGTGTTTTTCATTTCATTCATCGGGATGAAGAAAGCTGGGTGAAGAAATTATTTGGTGTTCTTGTGGTTGGTGAAGGTCCCTTTACTTCCTAGAGTACATGCCGCACAAAGTGACAGACTCAGCTGAATATTTGATGATGTGCCTTCTTTCTACCTTCCCCAGGAAGGAGAGCCTTTTTCATCACGATAGATTTATGTTCCTCTCTGTGCACCTGGGAGTTACTTCAGTGTTTACCTGGGAGTTATTTCAAATACCTTCTCTCTTCTCTCCATTTCACTCACTGTCTACTGAGAGTTTTGGCCCAAAGGAGGCACAGATGCTTCATGTAGACATTTGCAGCCTGTGGATTGGTCTCACGGAAAGCAATCTCACACAGCAGACTGGATAAAACAGACACAAATTAGCAGGTCAACTGTGGATCTCTGATGAATCCTGCAGGAATTCTCGATTTAATGAGCTATAAATACAACTCACAAGTACACAGGGAACTGAAAGGAAGTTCAGTCTGTGCTTTTCTGATGATTCCTGTGTCCTCTCCACCCAAATGTTTTGGCAATCATGTTAAGAATTCAAAAAATCTAAAATCAACACAAATTCTATACAGCGTGTGCAGTTGGCAATGGTAGATCTATCTTATGTTCCACATTAGATGTTAAATTAAATATGAATTATGTTACTAATTCATGGACTAGCCTGTCTTTTATGATTTTTAAGAAAGACTATCCCTTGAGTTTCCTTGGAGAATCAGGAATTTAACAGGAATCCTGTATGTAACCATCCCTGGGCTCTGCATGTGACCCACCAGAAACACAGGGACAGATTTCCTGTTTATAGTTTGACATTCCTGACTTAACCATTTCAAAAGAAAAGCAGGGAATGGTAGATGTGACAGCATATTTTAACAATGGCCTCTCGCTGTTTTTCTTGTCTGTGAAATTCCAAGAAAATAATTTACCTTGACTAACCTGTGTGAAATCTACCCATTCGTTTTCAAACTCAGTGTGGAGGGGCCTCCTGTGCAGGATGCTGTGGTCAGTATTGATGAGTGTTACTCATTCATGCATTCACTTACTGAACAAACATTTATAAAGTTTCTTTAAGGAATCCAACACTGTGGGCTAGAAATTTTAAAAATTTAAAAAGTATAAATTAAAAATTTCTGTAATTGAACTCTCAATCTAGAGTTAGTGATGTCGATACATTGTTATGTTGCAGCCATAAGACAGTGGAGAGAGTTACTCAGTTCTCCTTGGAGGTGAGTCAGAAAAGTCACCGTGGGACTGAAGGATGACAAGGAGTCTTTTGGAGGAAAAATTGGTAGGGGTGAGGTGGGGAAGGGAAAAAATACAAAATGCTTATCTCTGTCTATATGCCACTTCTAGAAGTTTGGGAAGCAGGCAGCTATTAAAATAGAAAAGTTTACGAACATCATGAGGTTACTTCAATATTAAATAGCCAATTATATTAAACACTGAGGTAGGACAGTAAGAAGCTAGGAAAATTCCTCAGCAGGTGGAATAGGGAAACAGAGAGAGGTGAACAAAGTGGTAGAGAAATTTACAGCCAGATGCAGCAGGTCACTTCCCTAGAGATAACATCTAAGCCTCAGTTGTATTTCAGCTCCAGGCCCAGAAAAGCAGCAAAACCAGGTGGGCAACCCCAGGACCAGCTACAATGACTAACGACCTTCTGCCCCCGGCACCGACCAATCAGTAGAGACCATGACCCTGAAAGGGCGCACCTGGAAAACTGAGGAATATTCTACTGAAACCCACCCCTGAGACCTCCCACAGGATCCCCACCCACAGGAGAGAGATAAAAACATCAAGACAAAGGACCCAGCTCACAGGCTCCTTCTGGGGAGCAGCCAGTGTCATTCCCCTCACCCTTTCCCTGACAGGAACATATCTCCTAAACTCCAAGGGGCCCTGAGACTTGCAATCAGGGGAGCAATGGGCAGTGGCAAGTTGTTGCAAGCAAATCCCCTGAATCTGTCCCCAAGGTCCCCTTCTCTCTGACTTCCCAGTGAGCTAAGGCAGCCCAGCCTAGGCTCTCCTGTTGTTTCTTCTATGTTAAACCTTTCCTTGTTTTCTGTCCCCAGCGTAGTCACCCAGACTCATGCTATGAAATCTTTCCTACACAAAGTCAAGAACCCATACACTACAGGTCAGCCCTAGGCAGGCCTACTCAAGCCAAGGCCCCCTGTTAGGCAATAATACAACTATATAAAATTTAAAAATAATTGACATCTTAGAAATTATCCAGGTCAGCCCCCCTTTCAAAGATAAAGAAACTGGGGCCCAGTGATGGTAAATGAGTTACTTAAGGTGGCCCAGCTCTGGGCAAGAGAACCAGGACTTTAGATGCTGAAGCCTCTTATCTGTCTGTTTTCTTTACTAGTGGAATGAATCAAGACTGTAATATAGTTGACTTTATTCTCTCCATTTTTTTAAAAGTAAAGGTTCTACATATAGTCATTATTTGGAGCACTCTCATGAAAAAAAATAACATTCAAAAAACAAAAAATACCTATATACTGAATATAAGGATTCGTATTTATATGGGACATAATAATAGACATATTGATAATATTTATGTATGAATGTTGCTTTATACTTTACAAAGTGCTTTCAAGCACATCATATTTTTTCCTCCCCCACCCAATGTGTTTGGAAGCTACTGTTGCCCCATCATACACATTAGGAAAATGCAAGTAAGAGTTTGTGACCTAATGCCACACAGGTCATAAGTGGCAAGACCGGGTTCAAGCCTACGTCTTCCCATGACACTCTTGGGATTTTTGCTACTACTCTCCCCTTGCCTCTCTAGCACATGACATATGCAGTAAGTGCCCTGAACCTTCCCAGATCAGTCAAGTATTTAATGACTAATTGCTGTGACCTCACACTTTTCTGGAAGCTTTCATGGACACAGAGCGGTGTAGAATCTGGTCTGACCCTGAGCATATACTCTAGCTGAAAGAGATGGAACCGAAATATATAAAATGCAGCATAATGTAAGATAGGTTTGAATAAAAATCTAAGTTTGTACTGACTTTTAGTGCAGTGAGTATTCTCCAGATGCCAAATTTACAAGCCCACCAATGGTTTACTTTGGAAACCCTAAAATTGAAATTTATCATCAATTTATTCCACATTATTTAACATATTTAATGTAATTCATATGCATTAATAATTGAAAAAATGTAATTATATTAGATCAGGAATAATGATACTCTAATGACAAATGCCTGATTATTCAAAAAATCACATTCATCTTAAATTCCAACAATACAATGATCTTGTTTATGGACATAAAACTTAAACTTGTCACAGATCTTGTTTTTAAGGCCCTTTAACTATAGGAGCATCAACCCTTTGGAGCTGCTATGATGTTCACTCTGTACCACCAGACAAAGTGAGCTGTTGCAAACAACCCGTTACTAAGGCGAGATCTCATGCTTCAATAAATGTGCCAAAATTCCAGTCCAGATAACAGGCACCTGAAATTTTGCAATCCATCATGGATCCCCCTGTTTTTAAATAATATTTTCTATCTTCACCCAAGGACTTTTTTTTTTATTTTCATTGCTTTTTAGAGAGAGAGGAGTGGAAAGAAAGAAATACCCGTGAGAGAGAGAAACATTGACTGGTTGCCTCCCATACACGCCTCAACTGGGATCAAACTTGCAACCTAGGTATGTGCCCTGACTGGGGATTGAACCTGCCATACTTTGGTTCATGGGGTGATGCTCCGGCCAACTGAACTATACTGGCCAGTGTGGACCCCTTTACAAATAAGTAAATAAATAAATAAATAAATAAATAACAAAATGTGGGAAATGCTATTTCAAAGGTGAGTCACATACTGCATTTTAAAAGGAATTTGACCTCACTTTCTAAATTCTGCTGAATGATGATTTATATTTTTTAAAGGTTTAGCATTATTTTATAGTTTTGTTTTCCTTTTGTTGATCCAGTTTTGCTATTTTAAAATCTTTACTTTTTCCATATGTCATGGTTAATTGCTAATGGGGTTACCTCCCTTGGAAATGCCAAAGAGAAGAGGTAAACACTTGCTTTCCTAAACAAAAGACTTGATTACTCCTGGGTTTGTTTTATGTCAGTATTTTTGCCACCTACTGTTACTTAGTGTCATACTGGGGAAATTTGACACTCCTGACTTTGATGACTTTTCACTCCATGTTAATTGATAGCAATATGATAATAGTCTATGTTAAATTTCTAACTGTGGAAGACTTGGCACAGTGGTTCTCAAACTGGACATGCATTAGAATCACCTTGGTGGTTTAAGAAAAACATTGATGACTGGGTCTTGCCCATCACCCATAGATTATGACTCAGTAGGTCTGTGATACAGGCTTGGTGTTGGGGTGTTTAAAGACTTCCAGATGATTCTACTGTGCAGTGATACTTAGAGAGGTGCCATCTAGTTTAGAAGAAATAATCTTGAAACCTAAGCAGAAGTGACTTTTTAAGAAATTACAAAGTAAATCTTTAGTCAAAAATTAAAAATATATGATCAATATGAAACTAAGACTTTCAATAAAATCCAAGAACTGTTCTTCTTCTGGGAAGTGGTGTGCTAAGGAGTGTTTAAAACAACTTTCTCAAGGAAAAAAGCCCTAACCAGTTGTATTTTGCTTATTTCCCTGGTGTAAATTCTTCCAGCGTGGCTGATTTCATGCTACAAATGGTTTAACAACCAGCATGCCAAATTCCTGAAAATCTAACAGTCATTGGCTACTACGGGACATTTAAGCCAACTCCGCATACCACTGCTTCTAAGAGAACTAGGTTGGGTATGCCAATGATTGTCTGATTGACATTAGATAAGTTACTTATCCTTTGGGAATTAAATGTACTTATTTAGGTTGCAGGAGAAACTCATCAACTGCAATTTTAAAAAGTTGCTTCGATTAGCAGAGTTATATAACAATGTTTGTTAGCTTTCTGTGGATCCATCTTAATAGATTTCTTGATTCTTTTTACTTTGTGTAAATAATATTTTTAATAAATTGGTCACTTGGCATGCAAATCAACATCAATAGCTCTGAGATCTTGTGCAGTTCTCTTCATTTTGAGATCTATTTGAACATCATGCACATTACTAGATAAAGAAGAATAACAGAAGACACATCTACCATGCTTCTCCTCTGCAAAGCACTATTTTAAGCACTTTGCATGTATCAACTTATTTATTACTAACAATTGTGAGGTACGTTCCATTATTATCCTTACCCTTATGGATGAAGGAACTCAGGTACAGAGAGGTTAAGTAACTTCTCAATGACACACACTAGTAAATAGTAAACTGGACTTTGAACTAGGCTATCTGACTGCTCTTAACCACCACGTTATATCGAGAATCAAAATTATTTCCTGAGACTATTTTTGAATACTGCAGAACTCCAGTCACCCTCTACCCCCACCTTTCAGGAAGCTTGAAAATCTTTTTCAAATCTAGCAATCTGTATCACCTGCTGAAATAATTATTTTACTGTTCTCATTATCAGTGTAGTGCCATATTTCCTGTTATGAAAGCAAAAAGTACCTATGATTTTTTAATAAATGGACAAATATTTTTATTGAGGAATACATTTTATAGTAAGTCATATTACCACAAACCATTAAAAATGGCAGTTTTTCTAAAATTATATTTTATTGCTAATGCTATTACAGTTGTCCTGATTTTTCCCCCTTTGCGCCCCTCCACCCAAAAACACCCCTGACTCCCTCAGACAATCCCCACAACATTGTTTATTTCCATGGGTCAAGCAATAAGTTCTTTGGCTCCTCCATTTCCTGTGCTGTACTTTACTTCCCAATGGCTATTCTGTAACTACCTATTTGTACTTCTTAATCCCCTCACCTCTTCATCAATTCTCCCCAACACACCCCGACCATCTGGCAACCATCAAAATGCTCTCCATATTCATGATTCTGTCTCTGTTCTTGTTTGCTTAGTTTGTTTTTTAGATTCAATTGTTGAAAGATATACATTTATTGCCATTTTATTGTTCATATTTAAGGAAAAGAAGATCAAAATTAAGTCCCTTTAACATTTCATATAATAATGATTTGGTGATGATGATCAACTCCTTTAGTTTTTTCTTGTCTGGGAAGCTCTTTATCTGTCCTTCAATTCCAAATGATATCTTTGCTGGTTAGAGCAATCTTGGCTGTAGGTTCCTGGTTTTCCTGACTTCGGATATATTTCTTGCCAATCCCTTCTAGCCTGCAAAGTTTTTTTTTTTGAGAAATCAGCTGACAGTCTTACAGAAACTCCCCTGTACATAACTCTCTGTTTTTCTCTTGCTGCTTCTAAGATTCTCTTTTTATCTTTAACCCTTGGCATTTTAATTATGATGTGTCTTGCTATGGTCCTCTTCGGGTCCAACTTGATTGGGACTCTCTCTGCTTCCTGGACTTGCATGTCTATTTCCTTTGCCAAATTGAGGAAGTTTTCCTTCATTATTTTTTCAAATAGATTTCCAATTTCTTGCTCTTTCTCTTCTCCTCCTGTCACTTCTATAATGCACATGTTGAAATCCTTGAAGCTGTCCTAGAGGCTGCTTATACTATCCTCATTTTTTTGCATTCTTTTTTCTTCTTGTTCCAGTTGATTTATTTTTGCTTATGTTCCAAATCATTGATTTGATTTTTGGCTTCACCCACTCTACTGTTGTTTCCCTGTAAAAATTTATTTTAATTAGTGTATCCTTCATTTCTAACTGGATCTTTTTCATACTGTTGAGTTCCTCACTAAGTTCCTTGAGCATTCTTATAACCAGTATTTTGAACTCTGTATCTAATAGGTTGCTTATTTCCATTTTGTTTAGTTCTTCTTCAGGAGTTTTGATCTGTCCTTTCATGGGGCCTTATTTCTTTGTCTCTTCATTTTGGCAGCCTCCTTGTGTCTGTTTCTGTGTATTAGGTAGACCTGCTCTGACTCCCTGTGTTGGTCGTGTGACCTAATGTAGCAGGTATCTGGTAGGGTCCAGTGGCACAGCCTCTCCTATCACCCAATCTGGGTACTCGAGGTGTGCCCACCATGTGGACTGAGTCCACCCTCCTCTTGCAGTTGAGCCATGATTGCTGTTGGCAGATCAATGGGAGGGATTTACTCAGGCCAGTCAGCTGCAAGGACTAGCTGTGACCACTGACCACCAACCTCCACCCTATTTGGATGATCAGCTGTTCTGGGGCATGGTGGTGGTGCTCTGACATAGTCTGTAGCTGTCCACTGGGTACATAGGCTCTGAGGTTTACCAGATGGTGCAGGTCAAGGTCAGCCCCTGCCTCTGTTTTGCCTGGGGCACCTTCCCTGAGCTGTAAAGCAATCTGAAATGGCTGCTACTTTTGCTGGGCTTGGAGATTCCCAGGTGAAGCCCATCTGTGAATCTAGGCTGGCTGCTGCTAGTGCTGGGCCTGGCGTCACTTAGCAAGAGATATGGGACCTGTGGGCTCACTGAGGCCAGATATTGCTTGTTTGATATGGTTTAGGAAGTTGTGAAGCAAAAGCCAAGACCACCTATTCATATGGAAAAATCATGGTTAACAGTTTGGATTGGCCAGTAAGTTGGGTGTGAGAGTCTCGGGGGATCTTCAGGGTGGGGCAAACAGTGTTATCCAGGTTGATAGAGTCTCAGATATGTCACCCACCTGCTGGCTCTGTAGCTCTATGGAGGGAGGGTTCAGAATAGAGACAATGGCCTTCATCTGTATTTCTGTCTGGGAGAAAGCTGTTCCCCAGCTCTTGCCTTAGCGCCAGACAGTTCAGTTCCTCCCTGTATGACACTGGTGTCTTTCAAGCTGCCATCCTGGTGCTGGAGTTTAGAGGGAGTGAGTCTGAGTAAGTCTGGATGGGTTCTTTAAGAGGAAATGCTTGGGACTCTAGTAGTTTCTTTCACCTACTCAATCCCCACTGGTTTTTGCAACCAGAAGCTATGGGGTCTTATCTTCCTGGCACTGAGACCCTGGGCTTAGGGGGCTTAATGTGGAGCTGGGACTCCTCACTCCTGAGATATTTCTCCCAAAGTTTTATCCACCACACATGGTTGTGTGACCAGTCCATTCCGTGTGTCCACCTCTTCTACCAGTCAAGATGAATGTGGCTTCTTCAGTTCTATAGTTGTCAGAATTCCATTCAACATGGCTTCTGATGTTCCTGAGTGATGGTTGTTCTGTAGTTTAGTTGTAATTTTGATGTAGTTGTGCAAGGAGGTAAGCTGTGTTTACCTATGCTACCATCTTTACCAGAAGTTGGGCACTGGCTTTGAAACTCTCCTTTTGTATGGGTTTATCTGGCTGGAGACAAAAAAAGAAAATAATAAACCATACCTCAGTTATGACACTCCCAGACAGGTGCTGACAGAATCCTCAGAGGCACAGAAGGCCTTCCCAAGTGTAGCTTTTGTTTATTTTCTATTCTGTTCAGAAATAACTTCAGACTTGCAGAGTAGTTTCAAAAATCAGACTCAGTTAAAGAACACAAAGCTTTTCCTTAGATCTATTTGTTGTTAAAATTTCCCCCTTTTCTTTAAGTGCTCTTTATGTATATATGTATGTAATATGTGTACACACACATGCTTTTTTTCTGAAATTTTTGAGTCATCTGAATACATTTTGGATCATTAGCCCCAAACTATTTCAGTATTGTTTCCCAATAAGGATATTCTCATGTAATAACAATAAGCTTCTGATCTAATTTGCCATCTTTATTCCAACTTCTAAGTTAATTTAATATTGTCCTTTGGAGGTTTTTTTTTTAAAATCTCTATTACAGGGTCCAGTCAAGAATCACTTACTACATTTAGTTGTCATGTATTTTTAGTATACTTTAATGTGGAATGTTTCTCAAGGGGCTTCTTTGTCTTCTGTGATGTTGGCATTTTTGAAGAGTTCAATCAGCACCCTCCTTCCATTTTTAATAGAAAATTCCTCATTTGGAGTTTGTATGCTGTTTTCTCATCATTGGACCCAGACATGGATTTCAGGCCAGAATACTATATAGGTGATGTCACATCTTTCTCAGGGTATCATGTGGAAGCCATGTGTTTTTCATTGGCAAGGTGAATTTCAATTACCCAAACAGCCATTCAGTTTTCCCACTGCATATTTACTATTTTTTTTCCTTGTAACTAATAAGCAATCTGTGTGGAGATGCTTTAAGAGCAAGCTGATATCCTGCTCCTAATCGAAATTTCCCTTTAGCTTCAACATCCATTGATAATTTTTACCTGATCCATTATTTACTGTGATGGTTGAAAAAAATGATGATTTCTTAATCCTGGCACTTCTTTCATATTTACCACTGAGCCCATGGATTTTTACAATAAGGAAGATAATTCCTTCTCCTTCTCTCTTTCTCTCCCTCCTTAAAATACGTACTCATGGATTCTTATTTTTCCGCAATGGTTTACAATTTATGGCATTTTTCTATTATTTTACTTCTCACATTATCCCAGTTTGGGTCAATGGGAGTACTTTCAAACTCATTCCCATATTTGGGCAACATACCTCAATTATTTATTTGAACTTTCTTACTTTCTGGCATAACAAGATATTTTAGGCTCTGATTGTTTCTACTCTGCCCTCACATTGAAATTGACCTTTTTCCCAAGGAACCCTCCTTCATTTTAGTGGGGCATGTTAGACACCAAGATCTGAGCTCTGGGTGTACTAATTACTACTGAGGTGTTGTTGCTTCTAAGCTCTTTGGGCAGACAGAGCTAGGAAATACCAGCATGCATATACTATGATAGTTTCTCCTTAATATGGCTTTGCTTTCTGTGGTTTCCAATAGTACCAGCAGTCAGCCAAGGTCCCCAAGTACTAAATAAATAATTTCAGAAATAAACAGTTCATAAATTTTAAATTACATGCAGTTCTGAGCGGCATGATGAAATCTCATATCATTTTGCCCCATTTAGCCTGGGATGTGAATATTTCTTTTCTCCAACACCTCCAGGCTGTAGAGCTCCATGCCCATTTGTTACTTAGTAGTTGTCATCTGTTATCAGATCACACTGCCTGTGTTCAAATAACCTTTATTTTACTTAATAACCTCAAAACACAAGAGTAGTGGTGTTAGCATATCTACTTTTGGCATAACAGTAGAAGCCGCAAAGTGCTTCTTTTAAGTGAAAAGGTGAGTATAAGATACTCTATTTTATTGTTAGTTATTATTGTTAATATCTTACCATGCCTAATTTATAAATCAGACTTTATTATAGGTATGTATGTAGAGGGAAAAAACAGTACATATAGGATTTGGTACTATCTGTGATTTCAGGTATCCACTGAAAGTCTTGGAATTTACCCCCTAAGGATAAGGAGGAACTACTGTATACATATAGAGATGGTATCCAGCCATGTAATATGAAAAACAGAGGCTTCCAATCAAGATGGTAACATAGGCAGACACGGCTCACCTCTTCAGACAACCAAATAAATTACAACTAAAATATAGAGCAACCATCACTTAGGAGTGTCAGAAATCAAGTTGAATGGAAGTCCAACAACTACAAAATCGAGTTGAATGGAAGTCTGACAACAATGGAACTGAAGCAGCCACATCCATCCAGACTGGTAGGAGGGATGTGGATGTGGAAAGGGCAGGTCCCACACCCACGTAGATAAAAATTCAGGAGAGATATTTCAGGAATGAGGAGTCTCATCCCCACACCAGGCCCCCCAGCCCAGGATTCCAGTGCCAGGAAGATAAGTCCCCACAACTTCTGGCTGCAAAAACCAGCAGAAATTGATTTGGTGGAGGAGGCTGCTGAAGCCCTAAGCAGTTCCTCTTGGGGAACCCACACACAGACTCACTTACTCAGACTCGTTCCCTCTGAACTCTAGCACTGGGATGACAGCTTGAAGGGCACCAGTGGTGTACAGGTAGCGACTAAAGTCTCTGGCATCAGGGCAAGCAGAGGCCATTGTCTCTTTGCTGATCCCTCCCCACTCAGAGCCAGTAGGCTGGTACCATATTTGAGACTCCATCGATTCTGGCTAACACTGTGTGACCCGCCTTGGAGATTCACAGGGGCTCTACCCCACCCAATTTACAGGCCCACCCAAGCTGCTTTCCATAAGAATGGCTGGTCTTGGCTCCTAAATCCTATCAAACAAGCAACAGATAGTTTCAGTGAACCCTAGTGATAGTCAGATTAGAGTCACAACTTGGCTTCACCTGGGAATCTCTAAGCCTGCCATAAGTGGCAGCCATCTCAAGTTGCTTTACAGCTCAGGCAACGTGCCCCATGTAAAACACAAGTGGGGGCTGACTTTAGCCTCCACCACCCGGGAAACCCCAGGGCCAACGTACCCAGTGGACAGCTACAGAGCACATCAGAGTGCCACTACCCTGCCCCTGCACAATTGATCCTCCACAGAGGGCAGAGGTTGGTAGTCAGTGGTCATAACCAGTCCTTGCAGCTGAATCCCTCCTATTGATCTGCCAACAGAAACCAAGACTCAACTACAAGAAGAGGGTGTATGCAGCCCACACGGTGGGCACACCTTGAGTACCCAGCTTGGATGATAGGGGAGGCTATGCCAATGGACCCTACAGGACACCTACTACATTAGGCCACACTACCAAGACAGGGAGTCAAAGCAGCTCTACCTAATATATAGAAACAAACACAGGAAGTCTGCCAAAAAGAGGAGACAAAGAAACATCTCCCAAATGAAAGAACAGATAAAAACTCCAGAAAAAGAACTAAAGGAAATGGAGATAAGCAACCTATCAGATACAGAGTTTAAAACAGTGTTTATAAGAATATTCAAGGAACTTAGTGAGGACCTCAGCAGCATGAGAAAGACCCAGTCAGAAATGAAGGATACACTAATTAAAATAAAGAACGATTTACAGGGAAACAACAGTAGAGTGGGTGAAGCCGAGAATCAAATCTATGATTTGGAACATAAGGAAGGAAAAACAACCATGCGGAACAATGATAAGAAAAAAGAATCCAAAAAAAAATAAGGATAATATAAACAGCATCTGGGACAACCTTAAGATATCCAACATTCACCTCATAGGGGTGCCATAAGGAGAAGATACAGGACAAGAAATTGGAAATCTATCTGAAAAATAGTGAAAGAAAACTTCCCTAAGTTGGTGAAGGAAATAGACATTTAAGTGCAGGAAGTGCAGAGAGTCCCAATTATGATGGATGCAAAGAGGGCCACTCCAAGACACACCATTATTAAAAAGCCAAAGGTTAAAGAAAGAGAGACTCTTAAAAGCAAGAGAAAAGAAGTTAGTTACTGGAAGGTTGCCAGATGGGGGGGGGGGCAGAGGACAATGGGTGAAGAAGTGAGGTGATTAAGAAGTACAAATAGGTAGTTACAGGATAGCCATGGGGATGTAAAGTACAGCATAGGAAATGGAGTAGCTAAAGGACTTATACACATGAACCATGGTCATGAACAATGATGGGGTGAGGAGGGGGTTCTGGGTGGAGGGGGGAAAAGAAGGAAAAGTCAGGACAACTGTAATAGCATAATCAATAAAATATAATTAGAATTTTAAAAAAGAAAAATGGAGACATTTATTGAAGATTTAAGAAACATTGTACATAGGATTATACACACAATTGTACACACAATTTTCCCCATCACCATCAGCTGCCCTGTCATACTTTCCTGAATCTCATCCATGGTCTGAAATCTCTTCCCTTTTAAAGGTGATCTTACTTTTGGAAAAAGCCAGAAGTCACAGGGCACCAAATCTGGGCTGTAGTGGACTGAGTCACCTGGATGATTTGATGTTTCACCAAAAAGCTCTGCAATGGATATGATGCATGAGTGTGCATTTTGTTGTGATGAAGCCGCCAGTTGTCAGTTGCCCATAGCTATGGCTTCCTGAATCATCTGAATAATTTCTGCAAAGAAATGTTCAAGCTTAATGCAAAATTTGATGCAGATTCATTGCACCACTTTCTCAGTCATTTTGAATGCAACGGCCACACAGTACACATGCTTCCTCAATTGCGTCTACTGCCCCCACTGAAATTGAGTCCAGTGAAATTGTCATTGTTCACGCATGCACAGTCCAGTCCATTTGCCTTGGCTGCCAGTTTACAGTGATGTCACACAAACTATCTCATTATATTAACAATGGCTGGACTTTTTCTGGACAGACCTCTAAACACTAATATACATATGCACGTAAATGCATGCAGATATGCATGTCCAATTATACATGCACACATAAACATATACCTTAGAGACCATGAATATACATCTATGGCAGTCCATTTTCACTCATTCCATATTTATAAGTTCCTTCTTTCAGAGGAAGAATTCTGGCTTTTGGCATCAATACGTCTTCTCATCTACTCTATCATATACTACATATGAAATAGTTTCACTATTATCTGAGCACAGTGGTCCCCTATTCCTGCTTATCAAAACCAACTGGACCCAGTAATTTTATACCTAGTGATTTATCCAAAGAAAAATAACTCATGTGTTTACAACAGCCTTTTATAAGAATGTTTATAGGAACTTTATCATAGCCAAATCCTGGAAACAACCCAGTTGACTTAAGAGAAGAGTGGATAAACTATCTGTGATAGATTTATGCTATGGAATACTACTCAGCAATAATGAGAAACACATTACGGCTGCATGCAGCAATATGAATGAATTTCAAGGACATGTTGAGCTTAAAAAGGCAAACAGAAAAGAACACAATGTATAAGTCCATTTATGTGAAGTTTGAGAATAGGCAAAATTAATCTATGCTGATAGAAACTAAAGCACTACTTGCTTGTGTTGGAGGTGGAACAGGGCAGGGCACTAACTTGGGAGGGGCATGGGAAAACATTCTGAGATTAAGGAAACGTGCTATGCCTTGATAAGGATGTGAGTTACATGGATGCATGTGTTTGTCACAACAGATTAAACTTTACCTTTAATATCCATACATTTCACTGTCTGTATATTAACCTTCAATTTTTAAAAAATTGGCTGGAGTAGAGTAGAGGCTGCCTATTTTAGCTGAAACTGGAATCCTTGTATTGTTACAGCTCCTTCTTCTAGATTGCCTCACTTCTGATCCTCCTCTACCATTACTCTCCTGGATTGTGAAGGCATTTGTGTTTGCTGTCCCGTATCAGTACATCTACTTCCTTTTATTATCACTGCAAGTATACAAAGTACAACATGAGTTAGAATTGTACAAATAATTAAATGACATTATCAACCATTTAGGTCAGGTCAATATACATACTTTAGCATAGTAAAGATGTGCATGCAAATTGAAAATATTTAAATAATGCTTAATTTTAAATCAATCCTCAGTGGAGGCCTTTGCCTACGCGATCTATTAAGACAAAAGTGACAGCTAGCAAACTGCAATGTAGTCAGACTCTACCCATGAAAACAGTTGATTTCCAACATTGACTGATCAAAAATTCATTCAATGAGGAATTGATCTTCTCAGGCCTTCTCCCAAATTCTGGTGCATCATGTTCCTCATCGTATATTTATTTTAAAAAAGAGAGATCAATTGAATACCTAAAACTCAAACTTGGGGACAACAAATTTGTAGTTATAACAGAAGTTAAAAACAATCTGATGAGACTAAACTCAGAAAAAGATTAAAATACCAGCATGTCAGTCTTTAGTAACTTACAATCGTGACCACTAAAATAGGGAAACAGGTTTATAGTTGATCTATTTCATGGCAAACAACAAGTGCTGGCAAGGATACGGAGAAAAGGGAACCCTAGTGCCCTGTTGGTGGGAATGATGACTTGGGCAGCCACTGTGGAAACCAGTATGGAGTGTCCTCAAAAAATGAAAAATGGAACTATTTTTTGACTCAGCAATCCCACTTCTAGGAATATATCCTAAGAATCTGGAAGCACTAATCAGAAAGAATATATATATATCATTATGTTCATAGCAGCATTATTTACAATAACCAAGATCTGGAAACAGCCCAAGTGCCCATCAGTAGATCAGTGGATAAAAAAGTTGTGGCACATTTACACAATGGAATACTATGCATCCGTAGAAAAGAAGGAAGTCTTACCTTTTATGATAGCATGGGTGGACTTGGAGATTACTATGTTAAGTGAAATAAGCCAGTCAGAGAAAGACAAATGCCATATGATATCACTTATATGTGGAATCTAACTGACAAAATAAACTGATGAACAAAATAGAAACAGGGGTTATGGGTACATGGGACAGACTGACAGCTATCAGAGGAGGGGGAAAGGAGGACTGAATGAAAGAAGGGGAAGGGATTAGCCAAAGAACATGTGCATAACTTATCGATAGACAACAGTGAGGTATCCAGAGGGAAAAGGGGGCAGGAGCTGGGTGGAGGTGGGCAAAGGGGTATAAGTGGGGACATCTGTAATAATGTCAATAATAAAAATAAAGAAAAAATAAAATGGCAACTTTTTCTATGCTGTACATCTCAAACTAATAAGAAATAACACGGAATGTAACAATAAACAAAAAAAAAGGCAACGTTTTATGCATAATTTGCATGCTTTTAAACCTACTAAAACAGTGGTTTTCAAAATAATCTGCACATTTGCATTATCTGGGGAACATTAAAAAATACCAATGGCTCCTTCTACCCCAAGAGGTTTGGTCTTTGTTGGGGCCCCCATATTGGTATTTCCTCCCCATACAAATCTATTATGCAGCTATGGATAAGAACCCCTGTACTACAGATATTCAAAACACTATGCTGAATCTATCTATAGTCAATGTATGTGTTAATTAGTAAGCACAGAGTCTAAAACTTTAAAAAATCATTAGGGGTCATCTCAAGCAAACTTTGTCATCCTTATCTGATGACTAAAGTGGTCTCCAATGAGCTCAGCTTCAATTACTGACATGGTTTAGTCCAAGTTATTATGGATTCTTGAAAACAAAATGCTTAGACAGCTACTAATATTCTATAATTGAGCCTTTTGTATTTGTTTTGCTTTTAGAACTCAGACTTACTTTTGTCTTTCTGAATCCAAGCTAGCGAGATTTATCCATACATCCTTTAACTTTACTATCATTTTTAGGTGTTGTTATTTCCAAAATAACAAGGAGGCTTTGTTTTAAATTCTCAAACCTAAACTTAACTCTTGATAGTTTAAATATCACCTAGGCATTAACTCAGGCTTCACTCTCAGCCACTCTTATCCACTGAGATTCCAAAGAAATGAGAATATTTTGAAAATAATATAACCAATTTATCTATTTAAGTAGCATTATTTCTGAATTTAGAAGAAAATACTCTTACCACTACCATTTTCCCATCCACCAACTTTCTTTGTATTGTGGTCTCTTTGCCATCTCATTTCTGCACTTGATTCCCTGGGCCTGTCGCTAAGGGATGCTCTGCAAAGACAAGTTCACATAATTGGCTTGTTTGGCCTTTGGTCAATTAAAGCAGCAGTCTATTCAGTTTGAATCATTGTCATGATAGAGGTCTGTTGCATCACATTTATTTCCAACAGAACAAAGTAGTCTCTCCTTTTAACACTGGCAGAAGTAATTCTCTCTCTCAAGCTATAGATTTTGAAGAGAAACATTGAAATTTACCTTTGTTTTCCAGTTATACCTATGGTTTCTTCAAATTCCTGGCCTTGCTTGAAGGACATCTCTGTATTTTTAAAGGTGCTTTCAATGCTGATGATTACAATATCCCTTTCTTACTGACAATCACTCTGGATTTGGCCAAATTTCTCGGTTTTCCAGTGGCTAACCCCACACTAGAAAATCAACTTAGATTTTGAATTATGTTGACACAAATGGAGCACCTAGAGAGTCTGCAGAGGCCACACTCTGGCTCAGATGTGCCTCTGGTGTGTAGATGGCAGGTAGTGTCATCACTATTAAGAACCCCTCCCATGTTTCATCACCTAATGGAAATACATATCATGGACCTGAACATTTCAGGGTTTGTTATTATAAAAACAGTGTTTGTAGATTTGAAAGAGAAAAGTATTCAGCCTAAATAATGAAGTCGTCCACCTCACCACATCCATCCCCAATCCATCGAAAATTACTAATTTTGGTTTTGTATGGATCATTTCAGACATTTTAGCTTTTCAGATACTATAGATATATTTTTTAATGATATGATGACATAGCAGTCTTCTGTGGTCTTTTCCCCTTGGTAAGACATTATGGACATAAAAAAGAATTTTCCCCACATCCTTGATAGAACCTTTGCACGACATCAATGTGACCTGACAGCCAAGAAGAGTGGACTAGAATGTGCATGTTTAACAACGATGACTTCACTGTGCTAGTCAGCAGGGGCAGTACACGCCGCTGAGTGAGCATGTGTACTGTGTGGCCATCACATTCAAAATGACAGAGCACAGCAACAAACCTGCATCAAGTTTGAACATTCCTCTGCAGCAACTATTCAGATGATTCAGAAGGCTGCAGCTATCAGCAGCTGGTAAGTGGAAGCTTCATCACTACAACATGCCTGCTCATGTATCACATATTTTGCAGTTTTTTGGTGAAACATCAAAGATGGTTGAGAACCTGTTGAGAGTGATTCATGTTCTGGAAGGCCTGGAACAAGCAGAAAGCCTGAGAATGTTGAACGTGTACAGGTTGCAATCAACAAAGATCAGTGGCTGACAATGCGAGAACTAGAAGCTAATCTGAGGATTTCAAGAACTACTGTGTGCAAGATTTTGACTCAGGATCTTGGCATGAAACGTGTCATGGCAAAGTTTGTTCTGCAGCTTCTGCTACCTTAGCAGAAAGAACATTGTGTTGCAGTTGCTAATGACTTGATTCAAACCACTACCAATGAATGAGATTTTCTCCAGAAGATCCTAACAAGAGATGAATTGTGGATCTATGGAGATGATCAGGAAACAAAGGTCCAATTGTCCCAGTGGAAGTTGCCTCATTCTCCGTGCTTGAAGAAGGCGCGGCAAAGTTGTAACAAGATCCAAGCCATGTTAACTGTGTTTTTTGACTGGGAAGGTGTTGTGCATCATGCATATGCCCCTCTAGGCCAATGAATAAGGAGTACCTCTCAATGTTCATCATGGATTGTGAGGTGCAAGGCGATGAAAATGGCCATAGCTATGGGCAACGGGTGATTGGCAGCTTCATCAAGACAATGCATCTGTTCATGTATCATGCCTTGTGCAAAGTTTTTTGGTGAAACATCAAATCACTCAGGTGACTCAGCCCCACTACAGCCCAGATTAGGCACCTTGCAACTTCTGGCTTTTCCCAAAACTAAAATCACCTGTGAAAGCGAAGCAATGGCAGACAATTGATGAGATTCAGGAAAATATGGCAAGGCAACTGATGATGATTCCAACAATAGATTTTCAGTGTTTTGAACAGTGGAAGAGATGCTGGGAGAACTGTGTGAGGTCCCAAGGTGTCTACTTGGAAGGGGACTGAGACATCATTGTCCTATGTACAATGTTTCTTGTATCTTGTATCTTCTTTAATAAATGCCTTTATTTTTCATATTACATGTCTGGGTACTTTCTGGGTAGACCTGTATATTTACCAAATAAGAAGTGAAGAGTTACATCTAATGAAGAATCGTGAACTGTACTCTTTTCAACTAATTCTGATTAATCTCATGTTATCATATACTATTTAGGACAATATTTTTATTTTTTTCTTTTTAAAATTTAATCCTTACTGTATTTTTTCCATTACCATTTAGTACCCTTACACCCCCTTCCTCCCAGCAATCACCACACTGTTGTCCATGTCCATGAGTCCTTTTTCCTTTTAGCTCAATCCCTCTACCCCTTAACTTCCCCCCCCATCCCACCCCACTAGCTGTCATCCTGCTCTCCATCTCTGAGTCTGTCCCCATTTTCCTTCTTGGTTCAGTTGGTTCATTAGAGTTCACATATGAGTGAAATCACATGGTATTTGTCTCTCTCTGACTGGATTATTTCACTTAGAATAATGTTCTCCAGGTCCATTCATACTGTCACAAAGGGTAAAATTTTCTTCTTTTTTTATGGCATAGTAGTATTCTGCTGTGTAAAAGTCCCATAACTGTTTCATCCACTTATGCTGATGGACACTGGGGCTGTTTCCATACATCGGAGATTGTATGTTCTTTTGAATTAATGTTTTGGCTTCCTTCAGATATATTCCCTGAAGCGGGATCACTGGGTCAAAAGGCAGGTCCATTTTTAATTTTTTGAGGTATTTCCATACTGATTTCCACAGTGGCTGTACCAATCTGCATTCCCACCAACAGTGCAAAAAGGTTCCTCTTTCTCTACATCCTCACCAGCACTCGTTGATTTATTGATGATAGACATTCTGACAGGTGTGAGATGATATGTCATTGTGGTTTTAATTTGCATTACACTGATGATTAGTGATGTTGAACATCTTTTCATGTGTCTATTAGCCCTCAGTATGTCCTCTTTGGATAAGTGTCTATTCAGGTCCTTTGCCCATTTTTTTAATTGGGTTGTTTTTTTGGTATTGAGTTTTCTAAGTTTTTAATAATTTTGGATGTTAACTCCTTATCAGATATATATCAGATATATAAAATCCATTCTGTGGATTGTCTTTTCATTTTGTTGATGATTTCCTTTGCTGTGCAAAAAATTTTTAGTTTGATATAGTCCTATTTGTTTATTTTTTCTTCTGTTTCCCTTGCCCGAAGAGATATATCCAATAAGATATTGCTACAAGATTTTGCTTTCTCTGTTTTCTTCCAGGACTTTTATGGTTTCGGGCCTAACATTTAAGTCTTTGATCCATTTTGAATTTATGCTTGCGTGTGATATAAGAAGGTGGTTTAGTTTCATTTTTCTGCATGTATCTGTCCAATTTTCCTTGCACCATTCATTGAATAAACCCTCTTTATCCCATTGTATGTGCTTGCTTCCTCTGTTGAATATTAATTGACTGTAAAGGTGTGGGTTTATTTCTGGGCTCTTTATTCTGTTCCGTTGATCTATGTTCCTGTTTTTGTGCCAGTACCATGCTGTTTTGACTACTGTGGCCTTATAGTATAGTTTCATATTAGGTAGTGTGATTTTTTCCAACTTTGTTCTTCTTTCTCAGGATTGCTGTTCCTTTGGGAGACCTTTTGTAGTTCCAGAAAAAATTTTGAAGTATTTGTTCTAGTTCTGTGAAAAACATCATTGGATCTTGATAGGAATTGTGAAATCTATAGATTGTTTTGGGTAGTATGGACATCTTAATGGTGTTAATTCTTCCTATTCATGAACACAGTATGTGCTTCCATTTATTTGTATCTTCTTCAATTTCTTTCTTCAGTGTATTATAAGTTTCCAAGTACAGGTCTTTTACATTCTTGGCTACGTTTATTCCTAGGTATTTTATTCTTTTTGTATAAATTATGACTGGGATTGTTTTCTTAATTTCCTTTTCTGTTAGTTCATTATTGACAACTAAAAATGCAACTGATTTCTGGATATTAATTTTGTATCCTGTTACTTTGCTGAATTCATTTATCAGTTCTTGATGGAGTTTTCTGTGAACAATATCATGTCACCTGCAAGTAAAGACAGTTTTACTTCTTCCTTTCTAATTTGGATGTTTTTTATTTCTTCTTCCTGTCTGATTGCTGTGGCTAGGACTTCCAGTATTATGTTGAATAAGAGAGGTAAAGTGGACATCTCTGTGTTGTTCCCAACCCTAAGGGGAATGCTTGTAGATTTTGCCCATTGAGTATGATGCCGGCAGTGGGTTTTTCATATATGGCCTTTGTTATGTTTAGGTATGTTCCCTCTAATTCCACTTTGCTTAGAGATTTTTATTTTTTTTACCATAAATGTATGCTGACTTTTATCAGATACTTTCTCTGCATCTATAGATACAATCACATGGTTTTTAATCCCTCATTTTGTTTATGTGGTGAATCACATTTATTGATTTGTGAATGTTGTACCAACCTTGCATTCCCAGAATAAAGCCCACTTGATCATGGCATATGATCTTTCTGATACATTGCTGTATTCGATTTGCTAATATTTTGTTAAGGATTTAATCATATATTTTTATCGGGGATATTGACCTATTGGGGTTTTTTTTTATAGTGTCTTTATCTGGTTTTGAAATTAGGATAATGCCAGCCTCGTGAAATGAGTTTGGGAGCCTGTCCTTCTCTTGAATTTTATGAAATAGTTTGAGAAGAGAGCTGTTAGTTTTTGCAATGTTTGGCAAATTTGACCTGTGAAGCCATCTGGTCCAGGGCTTTTGTTTGTTGGGAGTTTTTTGATTACTGCTTCATTTTCTCTAGGTGTAACCTATCTATTCAGGTTCTCTGATTCTTCCTGATTTAGTTTTGGAAGGCTGTATGTTTCTAGGAATTTATCCATTTCATCCAGGTTGTCTAGTTTGTTGGCATATTGTTGTTCATCATAGAGGTAGAGAGAGAAAACTTATAGTTTAGCTAAACATCAAAATTTTAACTTAAGTATCTTTAACTTCTTATATCATGAGCATTTTAGTTGTTATAAAACTAGCTTTCAGGAAAGCCAGGGAACAGGTTAAGTAAAAGTTTAAGACTTCTTTCCTGTATGTTTAAATAAAGTCCTATTGATAGGAAACTACCTTTGGAGTTAGTAGGAGTTCTATGCATTTAAGCATCTCTCAGGTAGGTTAAAGTCTATTAAAATTTCCACAAACAAAAATGCAAATAAATTATCTGACTGACACAAGAAAGATCAATCCCAAAAGAGGATTGTACTTCAGGCTGTGCAAACTTCCCCTAGACTCCTGTAAAAGAA
Organism: Mormoops blainvillei; assembly: GCA_004026545.1. Lineage (NCBI taxonomy): Eukaryota > Metazoa > Chordata > Mammalia > Chiroptera > Mormoopidae > Mormoops > Mormoops blainvillei. Next base: position 129,580 of record PVJD01003713.1, on the reverse strand, counting down.
GTTAGAAGGAAATAGCCAAGCAGCTTTCTCCCACAGAATCTTCTCAGCCTGAAGAAGAAAGACTTTCTTACCCAAAGCTTTCATGTAGTCATCAAAGTGTACACTACAGACTAGCTACCACATGCCACCAATCTGTTGCCCACTGTGTTGTATGCGATGAGATTCAGGAGACTCAGGTAGGATGCTGAAGCCTCGGAAGATGCTTTTCAAAGATGTCCATGGCATGTGACTCCCACAGAGACCCAATGGGGAAAAGCAGAGGCAGGCCCAGGCAGTGAATGGCTCATCAATCATCCATTAGGACAAAAGAAAACCCCACATAATGCTTCATTTAGTTTCTAAAAACTTTTATAATAATCAATGAGAGTACTATTTGAACTTTCAAAAAAAATTTGGGTTGATCTTACATTTTTTAAGAAGTTCTTAGGTCCTTAACCCTTTGGGAAAGACTCCACGAATTGAGTTGTATACCTAACTAATAATCTGGACCTTCTCTCCAGAGCATGAATTTATCTGAGCATGAATGAATGAAGACATGCGTGTGTGTATTTTAACATCTTGGTCCCTCTCAGTCCTGAGTGTGCACAATTAAGAATTCTTATTAAAAAGAGAAGGAAAAGGAGGACATATCCCTGAGTATTGTGATAACCACCTCCACTACGTTGTGGGAGAGAAAAGCCAGAAGCAGTGTGAGATCTTTCAGATAAACCTACAGTTATATAAAGAGAGAGGATTTTATATAAGAATAATACTAATGTATACAGAGAGCTCATTATGGGCCAGTCACTGGGCTAAGTGCTTAATATGTATAATTTCACAGTAACTAAAGGAGTTAGGTACTGTTATTATATTCACTTTACCAATGAGAAAAGTGGAGCTCATGGTGGTTAGGTAACTTGTTCCTAAAACTTGAATAAGGAGAGACAGGATTTGAACCTGGTATTTTTCCCCAGTGCCTAGACTCTGACCATTACTTTGCACTGCTCTTCCTATGCCATCTGTGCACAGAGGTCAGGTGATCCTGACATTACCAGGCCTGGATAGAGACACTCATTCTCTGCTCAGAAGTGAAGAGCTGAGGTATTGAGGCTACCGTGGTTATCAGAGCCCAGGGGGAGCAAATGTAAAACCACTTCAAATAAAAGTTTTGCTCTTTGGAATACCTAGATGCTGCCACACCTTTTTCTTAGCAGATTTTCCCTCGTCGACATTAATCCTGGCCATGAGACTGCAGATATTACCAGGTTTTATATACATAGTACCCAGGTGCGTGCACTCCACAACCATGAAATTATCCAATGATCAATTTGCTTATCACAGGTAGAATTGCTGTTCTCCAGGTATCAGGTCACCAGTGCCACAGCTGTGACATAGCCATCACAATTATGTTGTTAGGGTTTAGTTGGGTCAAAAATGTGGAATCATATGCAGTGGGCCTGAATCTTGTCTCACATTATTCATACCGAAATAATTCAAAGTAGGGATGAAATGATGACTAAATAAATTCCTCAGGTGACCACCTAACCAAATCCTAGACCCAAGAGAATGTAACTGGAGGGAGTACATTATACTGGGACAGAAGAAACAGCTATGAAAGAAGGGGATTTTGATTAGTGGGTGTGTTATTTTCTTATCCAGAACATGTAATAAAAACGAATGATGGAGTCACCTGGGCCTTCAAAAATTTAGGTGTTCTGCCTTAACCTATGAAAGGTTCTCAAACCCTCCACTCAAACCAAATGCTTGGATTCAGAGGGACTGGTCCAAGAGAGCTGTATGAATTCTCATCAGTCCCTGTATTACATGTAGAAATAGCCATGGACTTCAAAATATAAACATTGAGATATATAGTGGCAAGACTTGTGACTTTGAAGTAATATTAGATAAAGAAAAGAATTTTCTGTTTTAAGATCATCAGTAATGTACCTGACTGCTGGAATTGACCAGATGTACTTGGAACCAAGAAGAAATTCTGAGCACAAGATGAGTCAAAAGCATAGATCAAAGCAATGAGAGAAGATCCAGATTGAACCAGGCTGGGGATATCGTTATTCCTGGCTAGGAAAGTCACCAATATCCTAGAGAAAGGGGATGGATAAAAAACACCAGATCCACAGTATAAGTAGACACATATATTTAGACTTGAATTAAGTATTTGTAAAATGAATATAGTCTCTAGATGGCATGGGCTCACTTTTCACTGACATAGCCTATGTAAACTCTCAAGCTAAAGGGGCTATGTACTTGAATCACACACTGAGAATAACATCAGGGGGTCCAAACCAAATAAATGAGCAAAGCTTACTCTGTATAGCAGGTAATAAAATTATTCCTTACATCTTGCCTTCTAGCTACACCCAACTGTATATTGGAAAAGCAATAACAGCCTGTAGCAAATGACAAAGTCCCAATCCTTCACTTGAAAGCCAAAGATCTGACTCCATTCCTTTCATTCATTTAGTTGAGGACCTGCTAAGTGCTAGCAGTTTTCAAAGTTCTGGTTAAAGATCACTGGACAAAATTCTGCGTTCCTGTGAAATTTACATTCTACTAATAACCTGATAAAGGCTTGAAGCAAGAAATTCTAATTCTAGTGAGTATGAAATGATTTGTAAAATAGAAATATTATGGGAATAATTGGTGGTATGAAAAGCATACCACATAATCCTAGAAGGAATAACCCATAAAAATGGTCACTAAAAATTGAGAAAATGAAAATGTCCCTTAGAATTTTTACTTCCTCATGATAAAGGAGAAAATAAGCCTACTCTCCTACTGTGACATTGAGAAAGAGAGGATAAAATTTTTTTAAAAAATTATCAAGGAATCAGATTAAAAGGCAGAAAAAAAAATAAAGGACTAGGATTTGGGCAAAAAAGGAAAGTCAGAGACCCTGGCCCAATACTGGGGCTGCTACCCCTCCAGGAAACTGTGAATCCTCTAAGAAGCAGGGGAGAGGCCAAAGTCTGAACACATTTATGACAGTGTCACAGGGTTAGGGGACAATAATGAAGAACCCAGTTAATGAGCATACTTTGGTTTGGGACTTTGAAGGCTACAACAGAGGAGCAAAGAGGAACTGGATATAGACCTGAGCTCACACCTGGTTGAGTCTGTGATCTGGGGCAGCAGGTGAGCAAGCCCCCAGCAAGAAACAAACTCCATCTCCCTCCAGGGAGTATCATGTCACCCTAGGTCCACATTTCTCTCTACTGTCTTCATACCTATTGTTAATTACAAAAATACAATAAAATAGAAAAGAAACTATGCTCAAAAACCAAAAACACAGACAACAGAAATAAGTAATTGACAGCAGGTATTAATAAAATAAAAACAAGCATATTATAAAATATATCATTGAAACCAAAATTTTTTGTAAAGATGAAGTTGGCAATCTCTGGCAAGGTGGATTTTAAAATAGAGAAGGCAAAAGTTATTGATTGCAGGAATAAAAAGGGTACATCAATGTATCTGATATTTATTAAAAACCTAAAAGAAATTTATAAATTCCTTAGGAAACACAATTTATTAAAAATGGTGTAAGAGGAAGGGAAAAGAATGAATATTCCCAATTATTAACATTAACTCTATAACTAAAATTTCTTTCATAAAAATACTCCAGACCTGTAGGCTTCACCAATCAATTCTTACAAATTTTCAGGGAAAAAAATAACATCCATCTTATACAAAATCTTCCATAGAATAGAAAAAGAAGCTAACTTCCAGCCTGTTTCTGCCAAGGACTTTGCACCTGTCTGTCTCTTTTCCTGGAATGGTTAATCACTCCCACATGGCTAACCCTTAAATCTCAGCTCCATCATACTTTCTTACTTTTAGGGTGACATCCTTCAGATTTCAACTCAATCATCTTTATTAACCTTTCTTACTATATCATCATGTACAATTACTGCAATGACAATTTTTATTAATTTTGGATACTATTTCATTAGTATGTACATCATCCACTGAAGTCATGATTTCATGTGATTTTACATATGTTGCACCCTAAGTATGTAACACCATGGTGCACAAATAGTAAGCAATTCACTTTTGTTGACTGACAGTGAACAAATATAAAACTTTTTACTTATGAGAATTATTGTTTGCATTAAATCAGGTAATAAATATTATGAAAGCATCTAACATTAGTGCTATGATCAATATTATTCTTCTAAACTCCTCCTTGAGCTCCCCTGCTTTCTTTTCCTTCCCTACTTCATACAGGCTGGAGTCACACCTAAATGTGAAACTTGGGTACAACTCTAATTCCTTTATTTGACCATTACTGTAGCTAGTGGTCAAGCAGGGTTCTTTCCATGTTTAGAATGACATAATCTTAACATGCCACTAGGAAAGTTGCATAAGGTAATTCCAAGATTCATTATATACAGTTACCTCTGCACACAAACAATTACTGAATGCAAACTGATTGAACTGAGGTAGCATTGGAGCCAACATGATGAGTGACACCAGAGGTTCCAGCCTTCATGGACCTCACACTCTAGTTAGGAAGGCAGACTTTCAACAACATCCAAAGACATGTCAGAATGTCCAATTATTATGTTTCATCATTTGCAAATGGAGGTCATAAAAACACCATTAAAGAGCCAATTAGGCTTCTGGCCAAGATGGAGTATACATAGAAACACTTTGCTTCCTCACACAACCAAAAGAAGGATAACAACCAATTAAAAAATGAAAAAAACACCAGAACTACCAGAAAATTGAACAGTATGGAAGTCCAAAAACCAAGGAGTTAAAGAAGAAACATTCATAGAGACTGGTAGTAGGGGCAGAAGTGGGTAACCGGGATGGAGAGGACGTGCAGCAAGGTGGCAGCTGGTGGGCTGGGTGGGCCAGGTGGTTGCTGGTGGACTGGGCCATCACACATTTCTTTTCTGATAAACCGGGAGGAATAGCTGAGAAGCAAGACAGACCGTGCAACCCAGGGTTCCAGCGCAGGGAAAGAAAGCCTCAAAACCTCTAGCTGTAAAAACCTGTGGGTATTGCAGTGGCAAGAGAAACTCCCAGTCTCACAGAAGAGCCCATTGGAGGGGCACACAGGATCCTAGAATGTACACAAACCCACACACCCAGGAATCAGCTCCAGAAGGGTGCAATTCTTTTGTGGGTAGCAGGGGAAGTGACTAAAAGCAGGGTGAGAACCTAGCAAGTAGCATTGTTCCCCCTCTGGCCCCTCTCCCACAGACAGCACCACAGCGCAGTCAGTGGATGGCCCTGCCCTGGCAAATACCTAAGGCTCCACCCCTTACAACATAGCAGGTGCACCAACACAAAGAAATTTGGTCCAAATGAAAGAACAGATCAAAACTCCAGGAAAAGAACTAAGTGGTGAGGAGACAGACAAACTATCAAATGCAGAGTTCAAAACACTGGTAATCAGGATGCTCACCAAATTGATTGAGTATGGATGCAAAATAAAGGAAGAAGTGAAGGCTATACAAAGTAAAATAAAGAAAAATATATAGGGAACCAAGAGTAAAAGAAAGAAAACTGGGACTCAAATCAATGATTTGGAACTGGAGGAAGAAATAAACTTTCAACCAGAACAGAATGAAGAAAGGAGAATTCAAAAAATGAGGAGAGGATTAGGAACTTCTGGGACAACTTGAAGTGCTCCAACATCTGAATCATAGGGGTGCCAGAAGGAGAAGAGGAAGACCAAGAAATTGAAAACTTATTTGAACAAACAATGAAGGAAAACTTCCCCAATCTGGTAAAGGAAATAGACATCCAAGTCCAGGAAGCTCAGAGAGCCCCAAAGAAGTTGAACCCAAGGAGGAACACACCAAGACACAACATAATTAAATTACTCAAGATGAAAGATAAGGAGAGAAGCTTAAAAGCAGCAGGAGTTACCTACAAAGGAGTTCCCATAAGACTATCATCAGCTAATTTCTCAAAAGAAATCTTACAGGCAAGAAGGGGCTGGAAAGAGGTATTCGAGTCATGAAAAGCAAGGACCCACATCCAAGATTACTCTAGCCAGCAAAGCTATCGTTTAGATTGGAAGGGCAGATAAAGTGCTCCCCAGATAAGGTAACATTAAAGGGGTTCATTATATTATATGAAATGTAATTATATGAAATGTTAAAGGGACTTATCAAACCAGTATTATATGAAATGTTTAAGGGACTTATCTAAGGAAAAAAGATAAAAACTATGAACAGTAAAATGACAACAAACTCACAACAATCAAAAACTGAACCTAAAAAATAAACAAACAACTAGAATAAGAACAGAACTACAGAAATGGAGGTCACATGGAGGGTTATCAGTGAGGAGGGGGAAGGTGGAGAATGCGAGAAAAGGTTCTGGGAATAAGAAGCATAATTTGTAGGCACAAAATAGGTAGAGGGAGGTTAAGAATAGTATAGGAAATGTAGAAGCCAAAGAACTTATATGTACAACACACAGACATGAACTAAGAGGGGAGAATGCTGGAGGGAACAGGGGTGCAGGGCAGAGTGGGATAAAGAGGAGAAAAAAATGAGACCATAATAGCATAATCAATAAAAAAATACTTTTAAAAAAAGAGACAATTAATCATTGCTATGTAGGAGGACACCTTATGGAATTTCTCACGCATCAGATACCATGAAGCTGATAATCTGATTTATCTTCACGATTTGGCCTCCAGGGCATTGGGTGCACCTCCCAAGAAGCTGTTCCACAGAGGGTGACTTCAGACTCGACAGTCTCATCTTTTATGTTTTAAAAAAGTGTTTTTCCTCTATGTTTGACAATGCTGAGATTAAAGTTGCTTTCTTAATAAATACTACTTCTTGGAATGTTCTTAGCCCACGACTATCTGACTGATCTTTCTCAGACTGTAGTGACAGTTGTATTTATGCTGCTCAAACGTAGTGAATGATTTTCTTTTGTTGAATGACAATAAGGGAAGGAGGAAGTGGTTTATGATTCCTCTAAACAATGCAATGGGCTCTGTTTTTACTGGACTCTAATATGCACAGCCTCTTTTCTACAGTCTAGTCTAAGATTTCGAATCATTATTCCTAATAGGGCACCTGAGAATTGAAGTTACTCATTCACTGGGGAGGAAATAGAAGATGGAATTTCTGAATTTCAGGGTTTTTTTCTCTAATCATTATAGCACATCCTGGGCTGACAATGTTTTTTTTTGTTTTTTTTTGTTTTTTAAACTTACATTTCCTTTTACAGAGAAAGTGCTGTTAAGGGCATGAAAGTAGGCTGAGCCTTTCAGGCATTAGCACAAACAGTTATAGGAAATACTTTTTAGGACTCAGCCATCTGCTCCCTTACAGCTGATGGGAGAAAAGAACTCCTTTAAAAAAAATTCACTAGTAAAGCATAGTAAAAAGTGTGTGTGTGTAGTTTTATTTCATAGAGAACAAATACAGGGTATTATATACAAGAATAATACAAGAAAAATAGGTTTATAGTTGTGAGTATGTGAAACACAATTTATTCTTGCATTTTATCTATTAATTATTTAATAGAACAACTATAAACCTACTTTCACCCCACCCTGTGTAAACAAAAAATTCAGGCAATTTTCTAATTTTGTGTCATCCAGGTAGCCTACGTTGTTTTCTGCTTTTTTCCCCTTGATTGTCTTACAGATTTTTTTCAGTAATTGAGATGGTATGAAGACTGAATGTATAATTTACATACCTTACTTTGTGAAATTGCTTTGTAATTTATGTATTGAAATGTATTACTTTCAATCAACATCTACTGAAATCTGAACTCTCTTTTACAAAGCAAACCAAAATCTATTTCCCTGCTCCTTCTCCTCAACCCTTCTTTCCAATGAGTTGCTTTGCAGACCTTGCTCAAAGCTCACTTCCACTGAGACTTTTCTACTCTGACTTGTTCTGCCCACTGTTTGTTGAACATGCCCTCTGTTACATTGTTCCTACTCTGTCTATTCAAACCCTTTAATAATCTGGAAGGGACTGTGAGAAAAACAAGGAGATGAGGGATTTCCTGTGCTGGTCCATTGCATAAGGTCATTTACCCTCCCCAAGTCCTGTGATGTAGGTTTCTCCAATTCCCAGAGGAGAAAAGTTCGGTGGTTACACAGCTCATTTCACGCTCACACAGCTGACAGTGGCAGGAGGAGGCCTCGAGTTCATTCACCTTGTTTCACTCAGTGCGTCTCTGGACAACAGTCGACTCCATTCCACCTGGGACTGGCAGGTAAATGGCCGCCCCACCCGCTTGTCTCCCCCCAAAACTTACACATCTAGATACCAAACTTCAAAATGGATAGACTGTATTTTCCCCTAAATGTTACAAGTAACAGAGGCATCATGAAACCCTATTGCCTTCATTTTTATTGTCAGTCAAATCATGTCAAAATGTCTGTAGGAAAAAATTCATTAAAGTTTATATTTAGACTCATTACAAGATCAGTCTCTTGGTGTATCTGACTTGCCTTCAAAAGTCATTATCTATCTGTGAGTAAATGATACCTTTACTTGTAAAGAAACCTTTAGAACTTTATAACTTGGGGATTAAGTTATACCCTGATACTTCATCCTAATTTTCCACCTACTTTTGGTTACTATCTTTGGATGTCCTTTTGTATTAATTGCATTTTTGTGCAAAAAGTATGAAAATTAAATACACTGAGAATGTTCAAAAATTATTTTTATCAGCAAGTTACTAAATAGTATTGGATAAAAAAAAATAAATCTAGTGCATTATCCTTTAATAATAGTATTGATCATGGTTCTAGTATGATTGATCTTTGGATAATTAATATTTTCCTACAAACATCACTGCGTGTTTAAAATATAATGGTTTACTACTAAATTACTCAGAACAAAAATTTTCAAAAATAAAGTATATTTTTTCTATGAGTCTCATAAAATATACTCTATTTCATTTTCTCAAACCCTTTTAGAAAGTGAGTGAATAATGCCTTTTCATTGCTTCACTCACTATGATGAAAAGTTCTGTTCTTTCCAATAAAACTTGATAAAGTGACATAATTTACTTATAGATAATGATAAATCTAATGTAGCTTGATAAATATGACATGTTATCATTTACTCACAGATAGATAATGACTTTTGAAGGCAAGTCAGATACACCAAGAGACTGATCTTGTAATGAGTCTAAGTATAAACTTTAATGAATTTTTTCCTACAGACATTTTGACATGATTTGACTGACAATAAAAATGAAGGCAATAGGGTTTCATGATGCCTCTGTTACTTGTAACATCAGAAGGCAGTTGTGAACTCCTCATTTGCTGTGTTCTAGCACCATTACAGTGTGGACAGACAGTGGTGGCTGAGTAACAACTTGCTGAATGAACGACTTCCTCAAGAGTGTTATGTTTGATTCTACTTACTAAAGACCCAACATCAGGATTTTGTTTCTTGTTAGGGCTTGTTGTGCTTTGATCTCTCATATGTATGAGAAGAGAAATAAGTCTGTAGAGAACTGTATTATTCTTTTCTTAATTATGTCTCTGCAAAACCAAAGATTTAAATGGATAAATGCCTACTGTTTTTTAGAGTGTCTTCTCCCTGATGGTTGTAGACACACCTCCACTCCTGATCTGGTGTGTTGCTAAGGTAGCTGTCCTCTAATTAAGGAGGTGTTGGACTTTTTGTGCACAGGACACTACCTTGGGGGTTACAAGCCTCTTTGACTTCTGGAGAGCAGGCATGGTTACATTATGTACATAGTTGCATCCTTTAGGGAAGAACCAGCAGGGATGTATCCTGGGGATGACTGTCATTGCTCACACTTGGCAGGTGTGTGACTACCACCAAGCCTGTCACTTCAGCTATGTGCTCAGAGGTCTTTAGGATTTCTTCTGACAGTCCTAGTTTCTTTCCTTGTGCTGGTTCAGTTCTGACCCAACCCCATACTCAGTCCTGTATATTACCCTTCAATATCATCCTTATCATGATGACACTGCCCCAACCCACCCCAGTTTGCCTGGGAGGGTTTCAATCTATGGCTGACATCCAGGTGTAATCATTGAGAGTGCCCCTTTTCACTTTTACTTCTCACCAGCTTAGATGACAAATGACATGGACATTCCATTTTAGCACCCATTAAACATGACTTCAGACTTATTTTTGACCAACTATTATCTATTTTTTTTTAATTTAAGGTGTAACACAATACTTATCTATTTTTTTCTCCCTTCCCTCCTCCTACTGCTACAAACATTCTCAGTTTTTTAGGCTTTACCTTTTAATTTTACCTATATCACTAAGTTTTGCTCTAAGCCCTGAGAGTATTTCCTACTGACAGTACTTAGTTAAATTATTAAGGGACTTTGTGTGGCACCAATAATTACATTCCTCCCAGGCAGTTAGAAATTCAGGGCTGGCATTTAATGAAATATCTTTCTGCAGAGAATACATTGTAAAAGTGGTGGCAGATGCAGTAGCCTGGTTATTTTAAATGGATCTATGGGTGTCCTGGCTGGTGTGTCTCAGTGGATTGAGTGACAGCCCGCAAACCAAAGTGCTGCCAGTTTGATTCCCACCCAGGGCGCACGCCTGGGTTGCAGGCCAGGTCCCTGGTTGGGGGTGTGTGAGAGGCAACTACACATTGATTCACCACCCCCCTCCCTTTCTCCCTCCTTTCCCCTCTATCTAAAAATAAAATAAATAAAATCTTTTAAAAAATGAGTTTATGGGTAAGGAAGACAATAATTGTTTTTATATGTTCTTCTATAATAATTCAACCACAGCGTATGATGCCCAGGCTCTATTTTGTTATCTACCTGTTTATCTATGTATACATCTATCTATCCGTCCATCCCTTCATTCACGCATCCATGCAAGCATCTATCCATCCTAACTACTTTAAGCAGGGCCACTTTCTGCAAAAATAAAAAGCCAGCAATATTCATTTTCATCATCTTTGCTGCCCAAAGCAGCTGCTAATGATTATAGTGTTTCCTCCTTGGTGGTCACGTGAATTTCCACAGAGCACCATTTGACAGATGCCTTAACCTAAGTGGAACGGTTCTCCTGGCGAAAACTCCAGACTGAAGAAGTCAGGTGAGTGGAAGGCAAAGAGGATGTTAGTGCTCTTACAGTCACACCACAGCCAAGTAGCTTGTTGTCCCACCAGTTTATCAGAGTATTCCTAAGTCTCAATATCACACAGCTCCAAAACTACACTTAATTTGATGCTTTTATTGAACAAATTTATATGAAGCAATTTTTAAAATCTCTGGCCCTAAGGCATTTCTTCATCAAGACTCCATTTTCTGCCAGCGAGCATGTTTTCTCTGATGTAGACACTTTCCTCATACTTTTTTGAAGACTCGCGTGCTGACAACATTATTCATGATATGTTTCTAAAAGCAAAGAGGGGTCTGTTAGAGCTGGTAGTTGACAGGTTAAGCTTTCTGTGCCCCTCTTCCCCAGACCCTCAAATCAGAATGCAGACAGAGCAACTAAGTAACTTGAGAGGTCTGATTCAAATAGGAACATCTGAAAAGGTCCATTTAGATAAAACTCACCGCTACCATTTTTCCATCTACAATTTGTCGTTTGATTGTTGTCTCTTTGCCAAGCCATTTTTGGACATGGACCAGTGAGTCCCCATCTAATGTTATGATGCTCTATAAATGCATAAAGGAATCAGTTAGAAATAGCAATTCACTACATTCTAATCTACATAAGACTACTTTTTAATCTCTATTTTGAAAATTTTTCCTCCAAAATCCTCACTTCAGTTGTTGTTATGATTTAATACCATCAAACTAGAGAAGTCTAAAGATTGTTCAGTTAATTCCCTCCTCCACCAAACAATACACAGACTGTTTGTTTATGGACTGTTGTTTTCCTCTACATGCTTTTTTATACAATGGCAAAGAGAGATCCAAAAAAGAGTGAAAATGTGTTAAATTTCTGGCCTTGTTAAACATCAGAATGATTTGCAAAAAGATTGGCTTTGGAGATGTACAACATTAACAAATAAAACAAGCCCCGACTGACTTAGCATTTAATCGAATTAGATATTAATAAAACCTTCACAACCACCTACTTGTTTTTTCCTGATTGGGGAATATCAGGATGATTTGGTTCTTACCTTCACTTTCCGGTTGTCTGCTGTGGTTTCATCAAACTCTTCCCCTAGCTTGAAGGAGATCTCAAAGTTCTTGAAAGAGCTCTCTGTTTTGATGCTCACTTTATCCCCGTTGGCACTAATACAGATTGTCGGCTTCTCTAACGCAGCTAGGTGCCGAATTGTAACAGGCACTCCTGTAATGCAGAGGAAGCAGCAGCCCTTCTTGAGACATTTAGGAAGAAGTGCTAACAATTATTTTGGAAGCAATTTAAACAGAATGCACGTTTCCCCCCACTGAAGTTTTAGATGATGTGAGGTAATTTCTTCAGTGCTCTCTGTGATAGTTCAATTGGGAGACAGACTCTCCCAATCAGACAGTATGTCTCGTAACTGTACTTTGCATTTTGGTAAAGCTAACTTCGCTTTTTTGAGACAGTGCTTCATCTGAAGTATTTGTATGATGCTTTTCATGTGATCAGATGCTGGTATAGGGGATGTCGTTATCCTCATTTTGGAGAAGGTCCCAGAGAGATAGAGAGGCTCACTCTAGGTGATGTGTCTGGTGAGTAGCAGAGCTGAGACTTAAACACAGGTTTTCTAATTTTTAAAGAATTTTAGAACTTTTTTCCCTTAAAAAATCAAGAAATATAATTTTCAAAGTACCTGAACTGCTTTAAAAGAACTTGACTTACAAAGTTCAAGCACCTGTCTTAGTTGCAGGCTCAATCCCATCTTTCTGAGGAGGTGGAACTGAGCAACAATTTGGCTGAGAACCTGGCCCTGTTGTTCAGGCTGGGATGGTCCATTGTCAAACTTGACCTCTACAGGATGTCCAGAGGAGCTGACTGCTCTCTCTCAGCATCAACATCAGACTCATTTCACTTTCAGATTGTTGAATGACAGGACCAGTCTGACTGCAGAGAAGCAGTGTTAGACGTGGGTCCCAGAAGAGGGAAGGGTCGCGTGGTTAAAGTCCAGGCTCCAATTTTGCTAGCCTGGGCATGTTATCTCAATAGTGAAATGTGCACAACTATAGGACTTACCTCACAGGTGTTTGGGAGATGAAGTAAAAGGACTTACATGGTAAGGGGCACATAGTAGCTGCTCTGCTGTTATGCCCTCTTGCTTCTGCCTAAGCCCAGCTCCCAGTCAACACAAGTGTTTTTGCCAGAAGTCCCAAGTTTCTTAGATACCCTCAAATTTAAACTCAACACAGATGAGTCTATGAATCCATGAAGAGAGAGAAAAATATGTTTCTAATTAGTCCCTGAGAAGTTAATACTGATTATGAAAAAAACCAAATATTATGAGCACATCAACTTCTTATGTTGCATTGATCATTTCAGCCCAGTTAAAAAAAAAAGTAAGGTTAAAAAATTTTTTACTTTATATGCAATTTATTATAGCAAGAGAGGTTTCTCATAATTAAGTATTTAAAATTACTTAATTAGGTAGTTCTTCTAGCATTATTAAAGATAGTTTAGTTGCTGTAGGCGCAAGCCACTGTAATTGATGTTTACACAAATTTGGTAAGATCTCAAGGGTGGATAGGGTTTGTATTCCTGAGAAATAGCCAATGGTGAAACATTTAATGAGGAAAAGTATTTCATTTCTCCAATTAAATATTAAAAAGTCTTCAAAATAATGTCTAAAAATATCTTCGACACTTATCAGAACTCTAAAAATTAACCAGCTGAACTTTGTTTGTTGTTATCGTTCTTTTGAAGTTAAAACTTAAAGCAGAACTTGAAATAAATTTAAATATAGATAGTTATTAGTGTCTAAACATTTGAAGCTGGAAAAAGCTATTTGATGAAATAATCAAGCTAAAGAGAAACTTTATGAAGGGGTTTTTTTCAAAATATTTTTTCAAATATTTTCATAAGGATAAATGGACTTAAATATATGAATGATGACTAGAAAGAAGTACATGTGAACCTAGTATTCCCAAAAGAGACAATTATTACTAGTAATTTTTTAAAAAAGCAAAAGTAACTACATAAACTTTGTTAATCTCATGTGAATGTACCCCAGGATCACAAAAGACAGAGAGAACTGCAAGGTCACTCATGGTAAAGTGCAAACTCAGCCCCCTCATAAAATGCATGGCCAGTTTCCAAAACTTACAGTAATATTTCTCACCCAGTTGTTCCAAGTATTCCTCAAAGTTTTCACTGGATTCTAGTTTCCAAGTTCCCAAGAAGGGCTCAATCATGATTGAAAGCTTGCTGAGAAGAGGCACTCACAATCAGAAGCCAAACAAATGTAGGCAACACAGTGCTACAGCATCTTCATTTAAAATGCGTCTTTCATCACGTGATTCTTTGATATGGCCAATGGGTAGCAGCAAGACCAAAGAGTCAAGGCACCAGTGTTGACTCATTTTTTCTACCTCCAAATTAAGGAGCAGAAAATTAACATGTGAAGTTGAATGTAGGTCAATAATTACAGCTTCTGGCAAAGAGAGTTATACCCCAGGTCCACCTAATAAATATAACTTGTGGAATGGAAACAATTTTCCATAGAAATCAACCTTTTAAATGAATGCCTAGTCAACTCTGAAGGAATCTCCTGACGGATGTCTCACAAACACCTGACTGAAGTGGTGTCCCTCCTAATACAAGGACATCCTTACTTGGCCACACCTCAGCTGGTTTTTTGTTTGCACAAATCACATTACCAGAGAACTCTCTTCATTAAAACAGTATCTTCCCCTCCCTTTCTTGCAGGGTTGATGAACTGATATCACTTAGTGTAACTGAAATATCCATAATTGCTTGCAGTGAGCTGTGGGCTATTATTAATATTATCATTGTTCTTCATCAAGAGTAATTGTAAACTGGGAAGGAAAGTAACAATTATCATTGATGCGTGTTCTGTGATTTAAGCTTAAAAATGGTGGTAGAGCTAATGCTTGGAAAATTCATCTTTTAGGCTTACAAAGTACATTTGATATTAAGAGATACCACTTGAAATTGTGAAGGGAAGTTTTCAGGAGAGATATAATATTTTGATATATGCATTCTAAAGACAAATAAGCAGATAATTTCAATCTTTGTGCAATTATGTCTGAAATCATCTGCAACCCAAGTAATGGAATTACAATGCAGGTATTGTGTTTACTAAAAAGGATTAGAGTCAGAGGCTGCAGATTTATGTCACAACCCTGAGCTCCAGTTGTTTTGAAGAAGGCTGGAAAATTAGAAAAAAAATATTCATATCATTGTCTGCCTGTGTTAAATATTACTTCAATTCAGAGAAATATTTATTCAAATGATCTCTTTGTGCAAAAAACAAATTTTTTAAAAAAGGTTGTTGATGTTTTGGCACCACAAGTTATAAATTAAGTAAACTAAAGAATTTCTTTTGATGAAAACATACAAAAAGGAAATTTATAATGCAGTATCTTTATAGGTGGAATAGTTATTAAAATATTAGGAGAGCAAAACAGGAAGCAAAAACCATAGAGTCAGTTTCAGGCAACAGACCTGGGCTCAAGAGAAGTGCCTTCACAGTTGAAAGTGTTCTCAGAGGTGGTGTTGTAATGAGGAGCACATGACCAGATCTTGCCTAGCTGGTTATAGGCATGTGTGCACTCTCTTCTGAAAAGTAGCAAACATACACTGTTGCATGTTTTTGCCAGTGGACTAGTGAGAAAAAGGCCTACCATTAGTGTAACCATCATTTCTTTAATTCCCCTGCCAGAAATCAACCCTGTGGCCCATTTTAGAGCTCAGAAGGCCCATGAGACAAGTGGGAAAGTCAAATTTCTGGCTTCTATCAAATGTCCTTACCCCTTGGAGAAAACCAGAAGGATGGTCTCTCTTTGTCTCAGCACAGTTTGCTTTCTTGTGTTACCAACTCAAAGATGAAGCCAAAACTGAGAATGGCAAACTGCAAAGCAGAGAGGAACTGAGGCCACTTCATTTCTGAAATTCTTATTATGTGAGTTAATAAATTCCATTATTATTTAAACAATTCTGTGTCTGAGTTTGTGGCTTGCACCTTAAGCCTTCATAGTCAGTCTGTCTTTGTAAATAACTTTCACCCAAATGATGAATTTGGGCTCTCACAACCAATTACATGCAACGTAGGACACTGGCTCTGTGTGCACAGCCTCACGGCAACACCCATCTTTCCAGAACCATTGCCAACATCTCTGTGACACTGTTTCAGAGCTAGTTGATCCCTATTATGTGACACAACCATATTTTAACAGAAGTTTATTAGAGAACTTTTCTCATAGTATTGCCAGGAGTTAACTTTCCACTGTCCCCTGAATTACTTTGTGAATTTATCAAGCAAAGAAAATATTTCTCAGTCACCTCTGTATCCCTAAGACATTGCCTGGTATGTTGTAGGTGCTCAATAAACATTTAATGAGTGGATGACAGAAGGAATGAACAGTGTTTATTTCTTTTTAACTGACAGTTCCCCTCCTTACTGATCCTAGTCTTTCTAACAGTGACTAGAGATAAGGTTTGAATACATTTTTCTCACCTGCCCTGCTTGTATAATGGGCCTTTTAGTATGGTCATCAGCCAGTTGAGGGATTCTCAGACTTCCCTGGCCTTTGCTCAGTGTCTCGTTATGACCATGGAAGTCTCCATCCTCAACCAGGACATTTCCCTGCTGGTCACACTACTGCCACTGCCAGCCTTTGGCACCTTTGTTTGAGCATCAAAAAACAAACAAACAAACAAACCCCAAACCATTTCCTCAAGTAAAAATGTTTCAAGTTAGAATGTTCTTAATTGTTAATCCTAATAAAAGAACTAGAATACAGTAATTTGTTATAGAACAGTTATATGTTTTATTTTCATAGTGATTTCATGGCTTATTTCTTCATCTCATTTTATATGCTTCTACAGTATCTCATTGTCTATATAAACTTTCTTTCTTGTGACATTCTAGATATTAATTAGTTTTTAATAAATTTTAATTTTAATATACTACATTCTCCATTGGTGAGGCACCCTAGTAAAGTTACTGTCACAAGCTAGTGTTCAGAAAAGTTTTCAGAAATAGCTCTCATAATTTATTGCTGTATGTATAATGTTTTACCTGGACCACACTAGATTTTTTTCTAATTTTTTTATTGTGGTAGAATACAGATAAAATTAACTATCTTAACCAATACAGTTCAGTGCTATTAAATACATTCATATTGTGCAACCACCCCCACCATCCGTCTCCAGAACTATTTTCATCTTGCAAAACTGAAACTCTGTCTCCATTAATCAATCAATAACTCCCCTCTCTTCTTTACCCCCAGCCCCTGATAACCACCATTCTATAACCACCCTGTCTATATGATTTTTATTACTCTAAGGGCCTAAGTGGAACCATACAGTATTTGATGAGGGTTTTCTTTGTGTGACTGTCTTATTTCACTCAGCACATCCTCAAGCTTCATTCATGTTGTAGTATATCTTAGAATTTCCTTTAACACTTAATATTCTACTGTATGAATAGACCATAGTATGCTATCTATTCATCTGTTGATGGACACTTGGACTGCTTCTATATTTTAACTAAATTCTTATGATGAGCAACTTATCTTTTGGCCTCTTCATATGTTGGTGTTATACATAGGATAGGTGTTCAGAAAATAATGGACATATTTTTAAAAGAAGTATCACAAACACAATTATATCAACCACAGCACTCATTTTAACAGATATCAGCTTACTGTAAAGTGTAAGTATGTAGTTTGAACCTTCCGTTCTATGTACCTGGAACTCCAGTGGTCTGGAGAGGTGCCTCAAAGCTTCCACAGGCTAGAAGAAATAACTAACACGCACACACACACAGTCCCCTCTGTCTGAAAAACCTCGTTATCATTTCTGTTTGTGTTATATATTGGAATTCTGTGGGGGTTTTATTGGAATAAAATATTCCAGAATGTATTCAATGTTTTATTTGAATAAAAAGTTCCACTGGTAAGAAAAACTTGGAAACCGCTTTGAGGATATTTGCATCATTTGTCATTACAAAGCTGTCACCTTGTTTCTGGAATGAATATCTGAGATTTATTTGCACTCAATTCTTGAGAGACTCCAAAGATAGCTTGGTTTAACAAGAACTTTTCAGATTAAAAATTGCAGCCTAGAAATCTTTTTCTATGACATGTGTTGTTACTGTACTTCTCTCTCTCACTGCTACGGGACAGATAGGTGCAAATAACAGCACCTGGGCCAGCTGTATTAATTTTGTTGCATTTCACAGATATTGTGTTTTTTTACAGACTGAAGGTTTGTGGCAACCTTGTGTTGGGCAAGTCTATAGGCACCATTTTTCCAATGGCATTTGCTCACATTGTGTCTCTGGGTCACATTTTGGCAATTCTCACAATATTTTAAACTCTTTCATTATTATTATTCTATTTGTTATGGTGACCTGTGGTCAGTGATCTCTGATGTTACTAGGGCATGACCCTGTACTAGCAATAAGATTACAACTCACTGAAGGCCCAGGTGATGGTTAGCATTTTTCAGCAATAAAGAATTTTTAAAATAAGGTATATACATTTTTTAGACATACTGCCATTGCACACTTAACACTGTAAACATAACTTTTATATGCACTGAGAAAGCAAAATATTCATATGTCTTGCATTACTGCAATCCTCACTTTATTGAGGTGTTCTGGAACTGAACCCACAAAATCTCAGAAAACTGTCACCCCTCCTTAACCATGGCTTCAGTTTTCACAGTTTCAGTTATCCAAGGCCAACTGCAGTAGGAGAATATTAAATGGAAAATTCCAGAAATAAGCAATTCATCAGTGGCAAACTGCATGCTGTTCTGAGGAGCTTGATGACATCTCACAGTGTCCTTCTCTATTCTGCCTGGGATGTGAATTGTCCCTTTGTCTCCCCACCCATTAGCTACTCAGTAGCCATCTTGGATATCAGATCAAATATGACAGTATCATGGTGTTTGTGTTCAAGTAAGACTTATTTTACTTAATGATGTCAAATTTGCAAAATTTTATTACAGTACATTGTTATAATTGTATTTTATTATTAGTTTTAATATCTACTGTGCCTAATTTATAAATTAAATTTTAATCATAATTATGGATGTATAGAAAAAACATAGCATATATTGGGTTCGATACTCTCTGTGGTTTCAGGCATCTACTGAGTGGTCTTGGAATGTATCTCCCGCAGATAAGGGGAAATTACTTTTAAAACTATCTTAGGTCTCTTCAAGCATTACTTTACTGAAGAGACACTGAAGAACTTCATATTCCATAATAGCATGTTTATCAATTTCTACTAAGACAATGGGAAATTCATGAATATTAACTTTTACCTTAGATTATTATGAAAAATCACATTGCTTACACCAGGAACAAAGCAATAACACAATTTTCTACTTCTCTGAGTTATAAGTAAGAAATTCTCTGGTACAGTGAATAAATCATTACATCACCTTCTAACTCTAAAACATTTTATTTAACCAATGAAATGCAACCACATTGAATAAAATCAGATTGGCAAAACATTAGTTGCTTGCTAATTAGTGGAAAACAATAATATATGTTTGGACAACATATCCAATAGAATGGCACAGAGTTCGGTGCAAACTTCCATCCAGTTCAATGTCCCTTGGTTTATGCTCTTTCATAAACTCTGGTAGAAGTGACGCCTTTCATGATACATTCCTAGACACAGAAAAATTCTTGGTCAATCATGGGTTTGTTTATTGTCTCCTTCAGTGTTGTGAAGGACACAACACTCTTTTGAAATGTATTTGTTCTAGGCTCCTATGTATACCCGATGTTGTAATAAGTTAGGGAGATATAAAGACCAAGAAGACACAAGTCTCTCCCTTAAGAAACCTTACAGTCTGAATGGGGAGGGAGAAATACAAGCAAATGGATATAATACAACATGGTGCATTCTTCAGGGGGTCACGGAATGCTTCCTGGTGGACAGCATGCCCAGGCTGAGCTATAAGCATGGAGACCAATTATGAAACCATGATCCCAAGAGAATCACCTTTTGTTCTATATAAGCAACAGCGAATATCTGTTTGTTTAGGTGGAATGATAATTATGAGATGCCCTAGAAGTAGGATGTAGCAGCTAGAACATACTCACCACCACAAGTTTATCATCCACTCGCTTTCTCTTTATGGTCGTTGACTTTCCATCCCATTTCTGTACCTGTACGAGGGTACCTCCATCCAAGGTTATGATGCTCTGCAGGTGCAATAAAAAATGGTTACAATTTTTACATGGTAGAGGGACATAAAATAAAAAAATACACCACCTTTGTTTAAAGAAATCTTTTGAGGTCATTAGAAATTCTAAATTCAAGAATATATTACAATAAGAAAATAAAGTGAATGTCAAAAATAAAAGCATACAAAGTTATATATATATATTATCAGAATATTATACAAACACGCATTTGAAAAAATACTGTGAAAGAATATAGGTAATAAGTTTTTGTTGAGATGGTAGTATTATTAGTGATTTAAAATCCCCACTCTATAAATTTCTCTAACATTGTTACTTTAATCCACTTAAACATTATATATATGGAATGACAAATAAATTGTTGTCTCTTAATAATGACAACTTTATAAAAAGGAGTAAAATTCAACAACTAAATATCGAAGGCAACATGGTTTAGATGTAGGTCAGGGATCTTCAGCCTGTGGTAGACAGTTTTTCCTCTTTACAGAATGGCTTCTTGGAGGCCGTAGTTGGTCATTTAGCAACCAGGCTTTTTTCCTCTGCTCCAGTCCCTATTCCTCACCTTGACTTTTCTGTCATCTGCTGTGACCTCATCAAATTCCTGGTCCAGTTTGAAGGAAATCTCTGTGTTTTTAAAGGTACTTTCTGATTTAATGGTGATCACATCCCCATTGACACTGATGATCATGTTGGGTTTGGCCATACCAGCCACTTTCCTGGTGGCGAAGCCCACTCCTGCAGGTGGGAAGAGAAGAAACAGCAGGTTTACAATTTTCTCTCACATCTTTAATAAACAGCTATAGTATGTCTATATGTGTGCATGCGTGTGTGTAGGTGGTGGTGCATGTGCATAAAAGGGAAAATTGGTGAGCTTCTTAATTGCCTCATTTTAACAGCTCCTACAGACAAGTAAAGAGGCTAACATTTAAAGAAACACATGATGCAAAATTAGCTGTAGATTTGTTCTTTAAATTTTCACCCTGCAGTTCAGATGCAGCTCCTTAGGAGACCCACTGTTAATTTCAACAAGAACACGTACAAAGATGAAGTCTTCTGAAATGTACACATTTTTAAAAAGCAGCTGCATTCTCACATTAACAGGCCATCTCAGCCATTAGTGCAGGGCCTGTCATTTCGCTCAGTTCCTGAAACACTTGGGGTACCACAAACTTTTTTCTTTAGATAAAAACGATCTAATCACAGTCAAAGATGGAATTCTCAATAGGATATTGGGGCCAATATAGAGTTATTCAGTTAAAAAAAATCACCTGTTTGGGTATCCAAAACTTACATTTCATGGCACTTGCTGCCATCTAGTTTGTTAACTTTTTCACATTACTTCACCATGGAATGAAGATTTGATGAATTTCTCCAAAGGCAAAGTGTTTCCTACATTCATATGATTTTAGAATGGTGATGTGGATCCCAATAAATTATAGGAAAGGTTAAAGAGGATCTAGGCATAAATTGTGAAAACCTCAAATTTTAACAAATCACTATTTTATATAAGTTCAGTAATCAATACTTTGATTCCCAGTCACCTAAGTTACAAATTTTGCTTTTTTTTTAAAAAAAAAAGGAATCTACTTTCCTTGTGAAGGGTATGGGATAAACAATTTACCACCTGACAGACACTGCATCTCACAGCATGTGTTATACAGAATTTACTATGGTCAATGGCTGTGTTGGGTTTTTTAAAAATATATGTATATAAATCTAAGCTATTTCTTTGACTAAAGGTTGCTTACAGATACCAAAGATTAGAAATGGGGTATCAAATAGAGAAATATTGAAGAAAACAACTGGTGCTGAGGCTCTGATTTAGCTCCCTGGCGGAGAAGTGGCCACAAATGGGAAAAGAATATGTTGCTTCATCAAGTCCTGACTCTGTTATCCAATACAGGGATTGAGTCAGCACAGTGACTAGATGCGACACCAAGTGTCATTCCAGAGTGGCCACCCGTGGGTAAAATCGTCTTCTCTCTTGCCGGATTCTGTCCTTATTTGGCTGATGAAGCTGATACCTGCTTACCCACCATCAATTAGCTTGGCTATTTCAGGAGGTAACTCATTGTCCTATCATCAGTACTTTCTAATTTTAAAACACAGTAGAAGGAGAACGTAAACATAAATATTAAAAGTATAAAATGTTTTAAAAAATCAATAACTAAATAGCCTCAAATCTTGGCATTTCTATATCAGTACATACGAATTTATTGAATCAAAATTAATCGCTACTTTAGAACATTAGGTCTCACTCATGCTGAAGTTTCTGATTTCCCTCTTTCTCTATAAACAATGAAAACAGTACATATAAAGAAGTAAAAATATTCTATATGAATTCGGGGAAGATTAAATCTTGAAATTTAGGGAGTAAACCATTACCCTTAATAAAGATATTGTGTGAAATTTCTTCCCAGTTTGCCCCCTGGATATGATTTGATCATGCACAGGAGTGTGGGGGAGGGGCTTTCAAGGTGAAGATGCCTGAAGGTGGGAACCTGCCTTCCTACAACCTTGTTTTTCCTCCCTAATTACCTGGGGAATCTTCCCATAGCACACTGGCAACGTTGGCAGCATCTAAAGACCCCGCTACCTCCACTGTCGAAAACGAGGTATGTTATGTACGTAACACTCTCCTTTTAAATTACTCAATAATCCTATGCATCCATGGATTTGCTAGTCAAAGAACTATTTAAGGCCTTTAGGGAACATACTCTCTAAAATTAAGATTTTTGTCCCCATAAAACCACCACACATTTTAATGTATTAACATTAAGACAATAAAATGATTTGTCAACATAGGTTCACTTTAAAAATTACATGAAGATGAGAAATGCAGTGCTTTCAGTGTCAAAGGACATTATTGCATGCTAGGAAATAAATATGGTTTTATTTCCAAGTTATTACTCCTTTTTTTATGCAAGAAATAAAGAAAGAAAGGCCAGCAAAGAGACAAGTAAACCCAAGTTTAGCAATTAAATAAAATCTTTTCATTTCTGTAGACTATAAAAATTCCATTTAGATCCTCTTTCATATTGATTTGTTCACCCTGTGTTGTGACTTTGGTCTACAATGCTTCTACAAACAAATGATTCTCACTTGCTACTTTTATAGTCTTGATACAGAAAGCATCATTTCATATCTGGACATGCTTCTGGAGTGGAAAAAGCCATCAGCCCCTTTTCCCCAAAGAAAAACATACAAATACAGTCCTCCCACCACTCATTTGCTTACCCACTTCTTTCATGTAATCATCAAAGTTTTCACTGGAGACAAGTTTCCAGGTACCTACAAATGCATCACACATTTTGCAAGCCGTCTAGGGATTATTCTGCAAGGTAGAAAGAAGCTGCAGCCTTCAGGAAGGTGCTATGCCTGTCTGAGTCCAATTAAGTTCCTTTTAAAGATACCCAGAACACGTGATCTGATGAAAGACCAATTGGGAATGATATGGGAGCATTTCCTTCATTACCAGACTCTGCATTTCCCCCTCTGAATCATGTTTTAATAGAAGTTTCTCAACTTTGTTTCTCCCTGGCAAATGGTCATTGGACTGAGAGTACAAACTATTTTTAACCACTTACAGAATATTTTAAACACGCCTGTTTTGATGGTTTTAATTCTCAGTGCATTACATTTCCCCCTATTATTTTCATATATATTTATCCCAATGTAGAGCAGAGCAGGGTAATTGTCTTGGGATAAACTTTGACCCCCTTTTGTGAAGTTTGTATTAAATTACAATTATGTAGTTCTTCTGAATTGAGGAACATAAAAATTACTTTGGGGATTTTTAAATAATTGCAAAGGCTCTTTGGGACAGTACTTTCAGGAATTACCTGGTAATTAAAATAAAATAAGTAGTGGCATTTTAAAATACCCCAGATTTCTCATTTAAAATGTTTTGTATGAATGAAAAAGTAAATTCAGTTGATCCACCAGCAATCTGGACTGTAGATTTAATTGATAATAGTTTAGCCTCATTCTTTCATCTCCTAAATGAGAGAATATATATTTGATTGATTTCCACACACTCCTTAAAAAATAAGTCCCAATCCAAAAATATAATCCCCATACTGAGAAAATGGGTATTCATTTCATCAATTACATTATAAGATCTCAATTTATCCAGATCTAAAAGGTGTAAATGATCAGAAGTGGTCTGGTCAGAGACGATCAAAACCTTATTTCCCTCTTTCACATAGTGAATCATCTATGAGATGACTTTTCTAGAGTAGTCATGGTTTTCAATTCTGCCCTGCCATACCAGAATGATTGAAGATGTTCACATGTACAACAACTCCCACAAACATGTCTAGATTTTAGGAAAGAAAAAAAACCCTAAAATATTATGGAGGGATGAATCACTGCTCTGTGTTCACACTAACAAGTATTTGCTGAATGCATTATCGATTCAGCTGATTCCCAAACCCATGCCAGTGTCCTGAGGGATGCCCAAAAATGTTTGAGGTAGATGATTCAATAGTTATTTTTAATTGTTGCATTTGTTATTGGTACAGTGGTTATGTCTGTCCACTCTGGACAGCTGCATAGACTCAAAGACTGCGGATGGTGAACCACTCCAGGGCAGGATTGCTATTATAAAGTCCCCTGTTTACAATTGAACAAGTAAATAAAAATGACCGATCTTAATACAGAGATAACTTTGTGTCATGTTCTAAATTAATAATGGTTTACTTTTTTGTTTGTTTTTGTGTTGTTTTGTTTTTGAGGCTATTTTTTAGAGAAGTTTTAGGTTTAAATGTCTCTTTTTTTCTTCCTTTCAGAAAGTGGCAGATAATTATTTTGAAATCCTTACCTGAGGACATAACTATTGATTTTAGAGAGAGGAGCAGGGAGGGAGAGAGGGAGAAAAACATCGATGCCAGAGAGAAACATTGATTGGATGCCTCTTGCACGTACCCTGACTGGGGACTGAACCTGAAACCTAGGCATGTGCCCCAACTGGGAATCAAATCCATGACCTTTCAGTTTACAGGATGACACTCCAACCAACTGAACCACACTGGCCAGGGTGAGAAGTTTCAAGTTTACAATAAAATTGAGAGGGAGGTTCAGAGATTTCCCATACACCTGTTATTCCCCCACTGCGTGCATGCATAGCCTCTCCCCTTACTAACATCACTCAGAATAGTACATTTTCTCTAACCAAGAATAAACCTACATTGACTCATTGTAATCACCCCAAGCCCATAGTTTACCTCAGGGTTTATTCTTAATTCTGTAGATTCTGTGGATTTGGACAAATGCATGTATCATCATTATAGTGTCATACAGAGTAGTTTCACGGCCCTAAAAATTCTCTGCACTCTGCCTATTAACCTCTCTCCCACTACTCACTGCCCCCACCATTGTTATTTTTACTGTCTCCGTAGTGTTGCCTTTTCCAGAATGTCACAGAGCTGGAGTCGCACAGTATGCAGCCTTTCCAAACTGGCTTCTTTCACTTAGTCATATAGTCATATGCACTAAAATTTTCTCCATGTCTTTTCTTGGCTTGATAGCTCATTTCTTTTCAGCACTGAATAATATTCCATTGCCTGGATGAACCAAAGTCTATTCATTCACTTACAGAAGAACATCTTGGTTGCTTCCAAGTTTTGCAGTTATGACTAAGCTGCTATAAACATCCATGTCAGGCTTTTGTGTGGACATCACTTTTCAAGTCATTTGGGTAAATACCGAGGAGCATCGTGGCTGGACAGTAGGGTAAGAGTATGTTTAGACTTGAAAGAAACCACCAAACTTTCTTCCCGAGTGACCGTATTACTTTACATTCCTACAAGCAGTAAGTGTGAGTTTCCTGTTGCTCCACATCCTCACCAGCATTTGGTGTTGTCGGTGTTTTGGGTTTTAACCACTCCAATAGATGTGGAGTTGTATCTTGTTGTTTTATTTTACATTTCCCTGATGACATATGATGTGGGGCATCTTATCAATTGTTTATGTGTTATCTGTATATCTTCTTTGATAAGGTATTTGTTAAGGTCTTTGGCTCATTTTTTACAATTTATTGATTTTTTTATTTTAGAGAGTGGAAGAGGAGAGAGAGAGAGATTGATTTGTTGTCCCACTTATTGATGCATTCATTGGTTGATCCTGGTGTGTGCCCTGACCAGGGATAGAACCTGCAACCTTGGCATGTTGGGACAATATTCTAACCAACTGAGCTAATGAATTAACACTCATTAATTCACTTATTTAAAAATTTTTAAACATGTTTGCAAGAATTTGGGTATATGAACCTACTTTTCAAATATAAATGTTATGAATCTGAATATTTACCAAATATTTCAAAGAAAATTTAGAGTCTGGATTGAGGTGTACTATTACTATAAAATACACACTGAATTTTGAGGACAATATGAAGTAAAAGTACAATGTCTAATTAAATTTTTATATTGATTATGTGTTGCAATGACAAATTTCAGATGTTTTGGATTAAACAGAATATATTACAAAAATTAATTTAACCTATTTATCTTCTACTTTCTTAACATGGAAACTAGAAAATTTTAAGTAACATATGTGGCCCACATTATGCATCTATGGGAAGCACTGTTTTAAGGACTATTGTGACACCATGTTCACCTGATTACTTGGCAGGCATGTCAGGTAATTTGCTAACCACTCGGGGTTCAGTTACAAGCAACTCACACCAGGCACCTGCTTGTTTTCGCAGAGCTTACATTCTAGTATGGAGAAGATAATATACAAATTAATAAATCAATTACAGGTAGTTATGCCTCTCAGTGAAAACAGAAGAGGCTATCTGTCACAATGACTGCTGTGAGGGTTGCAACACTAGATGGCTGCTCCAGGAAGGTTGGTCAAAAGAAGTAAACAATGAAGCTGATACCTGAATGCTGAGAAGAAAATGGCCTTAGAAGGACCAGGGGGAAAAAAAAAAGTGTTCCAGAGGGAACAGCAGAAGTTGCTTGTTGGCTTTTTCACCCAAACTTGACGACCAACAATAAACCATGACAAGTGTATACACACACCTACAAGTGTATGTGCCTGCTCAGCAGAGTCCAAGCTCCATTAAGGCAGGGACTTTCCTCTAGATCGTTCACTGGTAGGTATCAAGTGATTAAGTGTTGAGTAAAATACATGGAGGGAAACCTAATTAGGTAGGTTAGTCGGAGTCCAACAATATTCCTGCAAAAATACTTCAAGGACATTTCTGTGGGTCAGTATCCTCATGTTCTGTGCCTGATCACTGTTGGAGAAATGCCGTAGTTGAGATTATCTAGAAACAACCACTGGCTCCACGAATGATTTCAGATAAACAGGAATAGTAGTAACCTACAGGAAAGGGTCTTGGTAACTTAAATAGCAATGGAAGAATCAAGATGTAAAAGAGAGTTGAATCTGAATGAAGAGATTTCACATTATCAGTCACATAGAGTAATGAAATGGGCTGCTCAGTGTTACTTACTTGAAGGGATATTAGAAGCAGCTCAGTTTATGTTCCAAACACAGGGGCCATCCCGTAATAAAATGGTAATATCTTTTCTGTGCACAAGTCCACTAAGTTATGTATCATGTAAGGTAGAGAATTTTTTCTAGATAATAAGCTATCCATGCCCTGGCTGGTGTGGCTCAGTTGAGTGAGCGTCAGTCTGTGAACCAAAGGGTCGCCAGTTCGGTTCCCCAGTCAGGGCACATGCCTGGGTTGCGGGCAGGTCCCCAGTAGGGGGCTTATGAGAGACAACCACATGTTGAGGTTTCACCCCCACCGCTTTCCCCCTCCCTTCTCCTCTGTCTAAAAATAAAATAAATAAAATATTTTAAAATAAAAGCCTAAAAAAAAAAAAGCTATCCAGAAATTCAATACAAAGACCCATTCCTAACATTTTAGGCATTTTCTTTTCAGCTTAACTGTAATATAAGCAATTGCCTAGTTCTTCCATAAATTATCTTCATCATAGTTCCCAAGACTTAACCTCACTGCATGGATAAGATAAAATGTCCCCTCATCAAATAATCATCATCTTTCACCAGTGTCTATGGGAAGCTGTGGGAATAAGAAGGCATATAATCAGGAGAATAATTACAAAAATAATTCAATGTTACATGACCTTGGGATCTGTCCTGCTCAACAAATATCCTCCCCAACTGTTCATGCAGGGAATTCAGAATTAACCAAAACTTTAGTGTTCATCCTTTCTTAAAAACTAGTAGAAATTATACTATTCATATTTTAAAACCTGATTTCATTGTATAAAGTTCACAGTGGCAAATAATTTTCACAAAAAAATTTTTGCAAACCTACTATGTTCAAGACACTGTCCTAGGTGCAGTGAGAGACTATAATAATAAATAACACGTGATTTTTGTCTTTCCTTACTGATCCAAGTTCTGGTTACCAGCCTGGGGCCAAAGTAAAATACAAAGCCTTTTTAGATATTTTATTTTGATAGTCATCTTAACAGGGGCACTTTTTTTTTTTTGCACATGACGTACTCACTGCTCTTCTGATTTCCCCACACTTTTAGCATCTTTATTAGCATAAAATGTGTAAAAGATAAGTGATAACCTTCATACAAATCTCCCTTCTTTTCTGATCCCCTTTCTCCATCCTGAACTTTATATTTCATTCATGACTTAAAGTTCCTAGCACCTTACTCATTCCCCAAATCCTTGCCAGATTAAGACATTGATTAACAGAAGGAATGAGGTGTGGGTTTCAGGTACATGTTATGCTGGATGCTTGGGTATGAGTTGCAGACCAGCAACCATGGCAGAAATCTGTGTTTGGCAAAAATAGACTGGCACTAGGAAGGGGGATTATAGGGCATATAGGCAGCATATATAAATTCTCTTACAAAGCATGAGTTAAGAGACAGCAAGGGACTGAGCAAAGGGAATGGCAGTGACCAATGGGCCAGCAGGGGGAGAAATTAAGAAATGATATAGGACAGATCTAGAAGGCTCCTTTCTTCAGAGGGGAGCCTGGTCCTGTAAACAAGGTACATCACAGAAAATTTGCCTTTGATCATGAAAGGAATTTACACAGGGGTGACATGCTTTTGTTTACAAATATACACATACAGCATTAAAGGGCACATACCAGGCCAGCCGCTTTTGCCAGAGCCGTGGAGAAGGGGTCTTCAGTGGCTAGTCTTGCTTTGCTTTGGAAATGTGAAGACTAGGGACATGGCCTCAGACCCTCAGTGCTGACTGGGGAGAGGCAGGCCCTGGTCCAGGCCAACTGCCTTGCACTTTGCTCCACTCTGGACAGCTTCCATGGAATGCATCCCCCTGACCTTTGCCTGTGTTTATTTCTTTTGGAGGAAATGAGGGTATTTTTCCTAACAATTTTTAAGTTGAAGAGGAAACAGTCAATCGCTGGATAATAAGGACAAAGCAATGAAGAGAGGAAGTGTTTTCAGAGTATGTGTGGGGTGGGTTAAGTCAGGGCTCATGCCAAGTCTCTCCTTTTATTGAAACAAAGTTCCTAACCATACTGTATTATTATTACCAATGTTTGGGGGCCTGTTAGAGTTTTAAGATGAAATGCTGATAGGAAATGTAGGGATATTTTATGAATTTGGTTCGCCCCCCCACCCACCGCAGAATGGTGGGGACAGTGAATGTGAGAACTGTTTTCCATTTCTCACCCTAGTTTTAAGGGGCAAAGTAAAGGTATCTTGTGCTGGGTTTTGTACTATTCACTGCACATGTTCATAGTGATTGATCATTGGCTCTTTGACCTCAAAATGGTGATCACTGTAGAAAGAGTGAGTGAACCAGTACATTGTGTGCCTGGTAAAAGTGATGGTTGCTAACAGACTTGTGCTGTGATTTCTTCACTTGGCCCCTTACCCATAACATGAGTCCGCATCCAGAGTGTAGCACGTGCAAGTAGGAACCAACAAAAGAGCTGGCAGAGTACTTTCTGAAAGTAGCATGTACCCTCCTTTGTCTTTAGGCAAGAGAAAAAGTGTCATTATAAAGAACTTACTGTAGCAAAAAATTAACTAGAAAAACCAGAAAGGAATGTACAACTGAACCAGCTGTGATAGCAGAAGACATCACCAAGACAATTCCAATGGACAGGCAGAAACGCACAGATACACACACACACATTAAGCTTGTTCTCTTCTTTGTGTTCATTCAACATGAACTTATTCTTCCTTTAACACCTTGGCTATGAACTCTTTGGGGATAGCATTCTCTACAATGCAGTAGTTCCATAAAGTT
Source organism: Mormoops blainvillei (assembly GCA_004026545.1). Classification (NCBI taxonomy): domain Eukaryota; kingdom Metazoa; phylum Chordata; class Mammalia; order Chiroptera; family Mormoopidae; genus Mormoops; species Mormoops blainvillei. The sequence continues at coordinate 99,079 of PVJD01003713.1, read as the reverse complement.
TATTTTGAATTAGGAGGAAATTAATCAGATTGATTTATAGCATATTAAGGTATAAATGACAGATAATATTATAATATTACTGGAAGTATTTGCATTTTATAAAAAGATCCTGAGTAATCTCCAAAATGATTTGTGACAGAATCAAGGGAAAGACCTCACGTGTTGAGGGTCCACTATGGAACCAGGACCAGTCTGGCCCCTGAAGCTCTTGTGCTTTCGAAACTGCTACTTGTGCCTGTGAGACTTCTTTTTAATCCACAAGGAAGGAGCACCCCCAATCTTGTCTAAAATTCTGTTCATCACTTTGCTTTTACCAACCTTGGCCACCTTACATTTTATATGCTTTTTCAAATTGTACACAGATTGTGTGATTTAAATTACATAAGTAGAGCTAAATGCAAAGATATTCAGCCATGTAGTCATTCAATGTCTCATGAGTGTTGGTCTCTGTGCTTCACGCTTGGGCAGAGGAATGAGTAAAGAAGTGGGGAGGCCCATGAGGACCCAGACCTTCCCCAAGAATAGACTATGCATTAGCATGTTTCGGGCAGACACTACGCACAGTTTCTGGTTCATTGCTGGCACTTAAGAAATCATGTTTAAGAGAGAGGAGGGGGAGGAGGAGGTTAGGGAGAAGAAAATAGAAAAAGGAGAAAGGGAAAGAAGGAAGAGGGTAGAAGGGAAAGGGAGAGAACCTGCGTAGGATGACTGAGCTTGTAGGCAAATTGAAAGCTGAGAGCTGAGTGCTGCAATGAAAACGGCAGAGAGTAGGAGATGCTGCACTGGGCACTCGCTGTGACTTGATGCTGATAAAGAGACAGAGCAGGGCAGCTCATCCCAAAATGATTTTGATTATAAGGAAATACTAGTATTGTTTTTGGGAGGCACTCTGCCCTGGGACTCCTCCACCCCACCCCCCGCTTCAGTGAACTCTGATCTAGTGAAAAGCACAAATGTCAGGCATCTGGGAATTATATTTGCCATCTGGGTGTTAACTTCCCTCTTGACGAAAATCCTCTCTCACTGGGTGAAATGTGCATTCCTGCACTTATGCAGCAGCTTGCCAAGATCCTCCAATCTAAATATTATTACCTCTGCTACAAGACTCTTGATAATGATTTTATGCTACGAAGATAGCAATCCTTATCATTTTGTTATTATTTCTAAGTTTTTATTCAGCAAACACCGACATAGTTGTGACATTTTCATGGTGGGCTTATAAACAGTGTTAAGTAACAGAAAGATGCATGAGCTCTGGAGTTTCATCCTTGAAATTCTGTTTCCACTATTCACTAGCTTGTGACCTTTGGCAAACTAATTAATTTCTATGATACTCAGCTCTCTCATCTGTAAAACTGGAGCTATATATGATGATAATATTTAAATTAGTAATCTTGATGTTGAGTACTTTTACATGTTGCCTAGCATATAAGTAACTCAACGTAAGACAGCTAGTAATAGTAGTAGTAGTAATAGTAGTAGTAGTAGTAATAATAATAATAATAATAATATGCTTCTAGAATACAAGCCACCTACTTGAGGATGTGAGTCCTGGGCTGGGAAGAACTCAAACATCTTCTCTGGTCTAGGATAGTCTTACTCTCAGTTGTCTTTGGCTTTTGAACTCTCAAGAGGTTGAGCTTTCTCCAGGAATAATCGTGCAGTAAAAGTTTAGTAATAGGACAGAAATTTATGAAATTTAAAATGAGTTTTCTTACAAATAAATAAATAAATAAATGAGTTTTCTTGATATCCATGGTTCAGAATAAGAAATTTTTTTTCTCAAGAGATGATACCATCTTAATAACTTCTCCTCTCACTGTGGAAAATTTTCCTCCCTAAATGGGAATATTTTAATGTTTTTAAAAATTAATACATGTTTGATATAAAATTCAAACAGTATAAACATAAAGGAGAAAGTCATTGTTCCACTCTCCGGATCACCACTTTTAATGATTTAATTAATATTCTTTCAGTTTTTTATTTACATATATGTAAACACATAGAATATGAATATACATTTTTATTAAAGACATTGCATAATATGTCAAGACTTGTACATGTATGCTCTTCCATAACTTTTATCTTCAATTAGTAATATACCATAGTCATCTTTTCATGTCAATTAATATAAATACATCTCATTTTCAGATATTGCTGCCAAATATTTTATTTATATATGTGCCATGTTTTAACCAACACCTTTACTTTTTATTGTTCATTTTTTCAGATAACATTCTTGTACATACGTATCTTTGTCTATTCGTGTTAACACTTCTGTAGAATAAATGTCTAGAAGTAGAGCTGAAGTGCCAGTGGGTGTACACATTTTATTTTTTTTAAACATACATATTTAACTTTATTTGTCACTGTCATTTAAAGCTTGATTTTATAAAACACAAAAAGACATTTTTAAGAATTCTGTATCACCAAAATTTAAACAGTAGAAATAGTAATAGCTTTGTAAGTGTAAATTATATACATTAAATCAAATAATTGGAGATTTTTTTCAATATGGAAACTATACAAATGAAATAAATGGGAAAAGGACCTAATAGCAATATTTTATTACTATGGGTTATATCAGTTACTTTAGGACCTAAATAAAAATTCTGAATAGTCAGACTTCTTTTGCTGTGTTTTATATTTACCTATATTCTGAGTGAAGCTACTTGACCAAAAGGTCTGATTACGAAAGCATTTAGCTTTATAGCAAAAGTTTTCCCATCTAGTTACCACCTTGAAAGAAAATAACATGATAGTGCTAATGTCATCTGCTGATTCCCTGTTGAACAGTATACAAAAAATTATGTCAACTCTAGGGAAAGGTAAACAGGTACCAAAAAATGGAACAATTTATGTACAGTTCAGTATATAATGTTAAGTTTTCCCCATCTAAAAATTAATCAATGAAATACATCACAAACTATAGTTGACTTGGTTTCAGGAAACAGTCATTTGAGAATTACAGTTTTGTTCTCCGCTCATCTTCAGTCAAGGACAGGGATTTTGAAGGCCACCATGCTGTTTGTTTGTGGATTGTAGTAGTGAAGGAATACAGACGGACTTGCTCAGAATTTATAATAAACCGTGGTTCCTAATCTTCCCTCTTTTCAGGTACAACCAAATCTTTGTCAGTATAGATCAGCAGATCAAATTAATAAGAAACTTCTAACAGTGGCAGAAATGTCACTGTAGGTGCGATCCGTCTGATCACTGAGTGAATTTCATCTTGGATAGATTTCTGAGATTTCTCTCTGGGTGTACTGTCATCTTTGGCAGTTTTGTCACACTCAATATCAAACTGCCATCTTTCAAGGACCTCACCACTTTCAATATTCGAGATCACTACTACTAGTTTCTGAACTGAACACCTGTATAAACCAACCTTTTGGTTGTTCCACCACATTATTTCATAAACTCAGGTATTTCATAAGCTCAGGGTCGGTAGTTACAAGCAAGGTGAGTCTGTATTTCTGCACTCGAGTAAAGGTTTCGGAGGGATAAATGCCACACTGATATAAAATGCTGTTGATGCCAAATGAGAAGGACCCAACCATGATTGCGGTGCCCCCGCTCAGGGTGATGCCCTGCTCCCGGGAGAGCTGCCACCCCATGGCCATGCCCACAGCCGCAGCGGGAGCCTCTGCGCTCAGCGACAGCAGGCTTCTGATCAGTGTACACATTTTCAATGTTGATAAACATGATTGAATTGCTCTTCAAACTCCCACCAACAGTGAGATTTTCTATTTCCTCTCAATGGAACTGGTTTAAAATGGGGCTTACTTTCAATGGGACCTATCATTTGAAATAGACAACATGGGCACAAGGTAAGTATCAATAGATAATAGAACACAAACTTAAGTACCAGAACCAGAGCCAGGACACTACACACAGCCTGATTCAGAGCAGTCAGCAGTCACTCAACATATATGTGGTGGCAGACCAAGTATCTGACTGTCTAACCAAGATCATCAAGGACCTGGTAAGGCAAATTAATTAGGAAAGGCAAAGGAGGAAATAAGTAACATTACGTACAAATATTACCATTAACGGTCTTCTACTGGAAAAATAAAACAGCGTATGAGTGAAGAGTGTGCAGCAACTTCTCTTAGGGGAGGTGGTTGAACTTTTTCAAATTTCAGTAGAGAGAGGTAGAATATACACCCTCAAATCACATATTTTCATCTGTATTCCAAATAATGAGGTAGGAAAATTATAGTGACTAAACTTCAGTCATAACGACTCTCTCAAGACCAATCAAGACCCTACAAAATATAGTTTTTTCACTTGAGTCTTCTGGGGGGTTGAGAGTTTGACTTATAGGTCTCAATAAGATGGTTTTCTTTATTAGTAAGTATAGAAAGTAGTCTTAAAATATTGTACTTTTCTGAGATAAAAAAGACTGTGATTCTAATTCTTTTAGAGTGCACATTGTCTTTACTGTGTAAATGCTACAGAGTGCCTTACCTAGATTAAAGACCATGTTACATGAATGGGTTTATCAGTCAGGGAAGTAAGTAGCCTAATCAAATTAAGTGCAAATCTGCAATAACTATGTAATAATAATGAAAGATGCCTTTCAACTGCAAAGGAGTTTCTTTAATGTGGAAGAGATATAGAGAAAAAGCGTGTATAAAATGTGATATAAAATTCAGGAAACTGGATTATGTTTCCTAGTGTTATGATTCCTGTTGGGACCCTTTGACCTTTTCATAGCCCTCCCATGGCTCTGTGAACCATGAAGCAGCCACCGATCATCTGTGTTACACAGAGCAAGTCATCCACCAAGAATACTTGTTTTCCTATACAAAGACATCAGTCATTCATCAGAGGCGTATCGATGAATACAAATGCTGAAAATACTGTTGAACTCCCCTATTAAAAATCATTCCCAGCATCAGAGACTGGTAATTGAAAACCTCCAGGCAGCAACAGTGTCATCCTAAACAAGCAGAGTCAGCCCCTTGGTTATTTCCGAGTGAATTAGCCATTGTGTATGTGTGTGAAGAATCACAAATTACCTTCACATGAGTTGACTTTTTTTCAAGGATTTCTTTAATCTCCCATTTTCCCTTTCAAAAAATCATTTAATTCTTTGGTTTAAAAAAATTATTGCAGTTATAAATTATTTATGCCTTGAAGCCTGTGCTTATTCAAACAATCATTGAAGTTTTTAGCTTTAATATGCATGTTATCACTCTAAGATATTCCTTGGCATGTACGTGTACTTATGTTCCGTAAAATTTTCTTAATTATTTCTTAAATCTTCAGTGAAAAGAGTTCTGGCTTACGAAAAAACATCTAATGTGCAATACTTATTTTTTTCTTTGCATTTTGCCATAATGTGTCTGAGTTTTATAAAATAATTTTTAATCTTTCCTGACTTAGCCAAAGGAAGGAATCAGCATCATTGTAACATTAACAGGCAAAACTGGAAGCTTGAGCATTCCCAGGGTTGTCGGAGCACAGTGTTCCTTCACCCAAGTTTCTCCAGGGTCCTGATTCCCAGTCACCCTAAAACTTGGAAGCAACTCTTTCAGCCTTTGCCCTTTCCCCTAGTTATCTTGCCAAATTCTGCAAATTACTCTTGCTTCCTCCCAAATCACACCCAGGGCCATTGTCCTCCATCCTTTCTAGGTGGCTTTTTTCTGCTTGTCCTTTGACATACTTCTGAGTTCCTCGGGACTGCAGAACATGGACTATTTTCAATCAAGTCAATGAGAGCCTCACTTTCCACATCCATTTTTTTTTTCTGTTACATGTACTGTCTTTACTCAAAAATAACACTCTATTCAAAAACCACAGAGCAATAGTCCAGAGGGCAACCTGAGAGTTTCATAGCTGCAAAAATATGTGTTACATAAAACCTTAGTGAACAGATCTTCTTAAAAGCACATTATTCTTGTTAACTGTTCAGCACTTGCCTAATAATATGATTTAGAAATGCAAATGAAAAAAATCTAAGTATATTAAAAAAAGGCATATGGCTACTTTTTGATTTTTTAAAAATTGATTTTAGAGAGGAAGGGTGGGGGAGAGAGAGATTTGTTGTTTCATTTATTTATACATTCATTGGTTGATTCTTATAAGTGCCCTGACTGAGGACTGAACCTGCATCCGTGGCAAATCGAGACAATACTCTCACCAACTGAACTATCCAGCCAGGGCAACTTCTTGATGTTTTTAAGTTAACTTTGTCAAAAACATATTTATATATATATATATATTTTTTACTTTAGAGAAGCAATTTTTAGAGGATAACATACACATACACTCCTAGTGACATTTTTTCTCTCTCTCTCCACAAATAGAAATACTGCCCAGGAACTGCTCTGCACCTCACTTGGTAGTTGAACACATCCATAGCTTAGTAATTAGTAACCTTTCTGAACAGTTGGCATGTTTATTCATTTATATCAATACATCAATGGTTCATTTATTCAACAAATATTTACTAAGTGCCTACTGAATGCAAAGTGCCTAGTGTCAAGTCAGACAGCATGTGTTCTACACTAGCTTGCTTTTCTATAGGGTGTTAAAAAGATTGAGATAATTCATATAAAGCATAAAGTACAGAAACTTGAAATAGTAATTAGCTAACATATAATATCAGCTATTATAACTTTTACCTTTATTAATATTAATGATAATAATGTTAAAACATGGTTACAGTCCCTGGGGAAGACCAGGCTTTACAATAATGAACATGACGTACAATCATGGGTACTATGGTGCAGGTATGTGCCAGATTCAGAGGGAATCACCATTTTGTTTGGAAAGGTCACAGAAGCCTTGACAGGGTGAATCATGTTTCACCTTAAGGTTGAAAGTTAAGGAGTCCAGCCAACAGTCATGGAAAGGATGTGGCAGGCAGAGGTGTTTCTTCTGCCCACCAACATGATCAGTATGGGGGGCCAAGCTGGAAACATGAGGATGGCTGCGTGACAGAGAGCATGAGATCCCTTGCAGAGGACATGGTAAGGGTAAGTAGTTGAGGAGATTTGCTGTGGCGGTTTGAAAACGTTGAAGCCATGGAAAAACACAATTTACCTTTTATAAAAATCATTCTAGCAGAACAGTAGAAGTTGGAGCCAAAATCAAATTGGTGAAAGGGAGGCAGGCAAGACAGGGAGACCCCAAAGGCAAGCTATGAAAATAAATCAAGATGCAAGGATGAGCTTCTGTCTGGCTCTGTGTTTTTTCACTGGGATTCTCCCAACCAAGTACCGAGCAAGACATGCTGGAAATCCCAGCCCTTCCCTGACAGACATGCTCTCTGCTCCCTCTGTCTCCCTGGTCTTTGGTAGGCACAGATTATGGGGTGTTTGGGAGACCTTTGAAACTGACCCCAGAGAGGTCACTGCTGCCCCTAATATGGGTCACATTCTTTGTCCCTTCTGCTCCCTATTTGCTAAACCCTGCAGGGAGCAGTGTTTCTTAAAGTGAGGTACACTGACCAGTGAGGTACAGAGACACTAGTGCAGGCTAGTTAAAAATGCCAATTTGTAGACCTCACCCAGAAATCAGAGTCTCATGGAGGTAGACATTAAATATGCCCTTTTTACAACCTCCTCAAGGAAGACTAGCTTTGAAAACCCCTGAATAAACCACTAGACAAGGTGGTTCTTAAATTCAAGTAATCATCTAATTGACTTCTGGAACTTTTTATAAAATAGTCTTTGAGACCCCTATCCCTCCAGAGATCTGAAAATCTGGGTCAAGCAGGAAGTCTGGACACAGAGAATCCTCCCCTGGATTGGACACTAATCAGATCTTGGACCCATCGCTCATCTTGTCTTCCTAGTAAATTACCTTCTGCCACTGGAATAAATGATATAGGCATAAACCTTTGCTGGTGTAATGACAGGGGGGTGGCTCAGTTGCCTTTTATTTAATTGACTTACCATAGATTTTGAAAACCAAGAGGCCAAAATCAAAGAGGAAGTTCCTTCTTACAACTTGTTACTAATGAGAGGTGTCTTGAAAAAGAATGGTGTAGGTAGCCTCAGCACCCTTACCTGATGCATCACAAGATGTTCATTTTTAGAATGCCAATTGATGTGGGATAAAGAATTACATTTGATCTAATCACTTGCATCAAAGTCCCTTTCCGGCTCCTCTCTTATTTGTCTGAGAATTAAGGGTAACTCCCTTCAACCACATAATGACTGTGTTTCCAGTTCACAAACCAAGGATCTCATGTGCCTACTTATTCATTAACCAGGATGTGTGAGGTTGATCAGGTCTAAAAAATATTTAATCCAATAATGGGCCCACTTGGGTGGGAGAAGCACTAAGGTGGGGAAGAACTTTGGATGAATTAAATAATAACTAATAGTTATAAATTTTTTAAAAAATGAAAAAAATTGATTCCCAGATCTTTTGTGTCTACTGTATAAGAACACAAGTCTAATAACTACAGTAGAAATAGTTTATGTGGCTTAAATTTTGGAGGTAGGTAGTTAACTAGATGTTAAAGAAAGGGAGCAAAAGGAATCAGATATTAGGAATTCTGCTTGCTTCACCAAGAAGCTATATCTTCATGTACTCCAGGGGATTGAAGCATTGTCAAACCAGGAGGATTAACAGCTCCCCCTCCCCCATACAGGAAACAGAACATCCTCTAGTACTAGATTTTCCAGGGGAGCAGAAGGGAGGAAAGGACATGTGCAGTGGAAGTCAAAAGAGTGTAGGGGGAGGTGCTTCTATGAGGTATGTAATAGGAACCAAGAAGGCAGTCATACAGGCCTGTCAGTCTAGATGGGGGAAAGAATAGATTGGTTAGGAGGTAGATGCATCAGAAGCCCATAAAAGCTTAGCAAATTGTTTGGTTATTTTGAAAAAGTGCCTGGTCCTTCCTAAGCTCAAGGTAATTTAACCCAAGCCTAACAAAGACATAGCCCTTCTTTTCTCACCTGTCCAATAACACACACTTGGGCCCACCGGTTCACACATTCTCTCTATAGCAACCATGTGGGTCAGTCCAGCAGCTGCCTGGGGCCCATGGCAGACCACGCAGACCCCAAAGGACTAAACTTTAATATGAAACTGAAACTCTGGACACTGGCCTTTGTTTTGGCCTTGATGAAGACAAGATTGTACTTTTTCTATGGCAGGATGGACAGAGATGGAACATTGGAAACCCAGGGGCAGCCTTCTATTTCCACGCAAATAGATCTTACTGTTTCACAGTCTCTCATACATGGGTCCATGGAATGCTTTCCTTGTGATTCTGTGAAAGAACATGATTTCCACTAGTAGCAAAATGAGGTTAAGGAACCGAAGGGGAAGAGGATCCAAGACAGTGGCGTGAGTGGAAGTTACACTAATCTCCTCTCAGGACCAATCTGCAATTACAACTAAATTACGGAGAAATCATCCAGAATAAACAACTGAACAACAGCAGGAGAGAAGCCTTTATAACCACAGGCAGACAGAAGAAATAGCTTCGACACAACGTGACTGGTAGGGAGTGCCGAGGTGATGCGAGAGGGCTGGCTGGGCTCCCATGGGCAGCAGCTGAAGTGCTGGAGAGATATTTCAGTGGTGAGGGGGATCTCCCTGAGAAGTGTGAGGTCTAAGCCCCACGCTGGGCTCCCCAGCCTACAGCACCAGAGCCCAAAAAGTATGCAGATAACATCCAGCTGCAAAAAGCAGCAGGTTTTCTCTCTGCCAGAGATGGATGGCTGGAGATGCAGACAGGTGTTTAAAGGACCAATGCAGAAATTTTTCATATGTAGCCACTTACCCTGGGCTCCAGCAAAGGAAGGGGGCAGAGAGTGGTCTATCGACGATTGAGGAGAGACTGGGGATGGTGACTCTGGGGAGAGAATTGAGAGAGCAGCTACCAGAATCCTGGTGCTGAGTCATCCCCCATACTACAGGAGTCATCTTGCTCAGGCAGACCACCACCCTCTGAGTGACATCAGCCTGAGGGGAAGCAATAGCCCTGACCCCACAGGAGATCCTCTGCCCCACCCTGTGGTGCTTAAGACTGACTTCTGAGTGCAGAGTGACTAGATTAACAACTGAAGGAGTCAGCCACAGACTGTAGATCTCTGGTAGTATCAAACAGGCTGCCCAAGGCCTGACTGGGACACCATCTGACATCACCAGGGGCGGATCCAGAAAGAAAAAACAGTGGTAAATACTAGATGCTACCGAGATGAAATCCACTGAGGTCTTCTCCATGATTTGCGATATTTTCTTTCCTGCATAGTTTTTTAACATTCATTTCTTGTCCTTCAAGTTTGTGCATATTAAGTCACTAGATTTTATATTATACTTTATTTCAAGTCTCATATTTTGCTCCTCCCTTCTCTTACCCCATTTTACCTCCTTTCCTCTTATCATTTTCATTTTAAATTTTGTTTTCTCTCTTGCTACAATTTGTTTCTGTTCCGCACTCTAAATATTTCTCCCATCTAGCCTCTCAAAATCTATTTTCATGTCAATGGTCAGCTCACATTCTTTTTCTTGCTTTTGAAATACTCATGTTCTCTCTCCGCCTTTAGCAATCTTTGCTCATTGGTTGTGGATAAGGTAGTTGTTGTTGCATTTTTTTCAATTTTATCTCTAGATCTTCACTATTCCTGTGTTTCAAATCTCAAACTTTACTGTTCCCCTCTCCCACCCCATTCTGCCTTCATCTTGCCCATTCCTTTTTTTATCTCAAATTTTAACTTTTTCCTGTCTTAACCTGTTTTTTTTCTTTTCTATTCTTTGTTTCATTCTGCCCTTTCTTTTTTTTTCATCTCAAATGTTCATTTTTCCCTGTCTTAGCCTGGTTTTCCTTATTCACTCTTAGTATTTCCTCTCTCTCACTTCCTTTTCCTTTACATGTCTCTCAAGCTTTTCTTTCTTTCTTTTTTCCCATTTATTCCTATCCCATCTATATTAATTTTAGCTAAGTTTTTGTTCATAGCACTCTGGTAGATCTTTTTCTCCAGTTTGGTTGCTATTCTTTTTTACTATCATTCATTACTTTTTTCCCCCTTCTTCTTTCTTTCTGTCACTTTCTCTGTTCACATTGCTCTGATTCCCTACTCTTATTAGTGCTCCTCCCTTTAACCTTTCAAAATCACTTTTCTTTCAGTAGGTCATCTCATATTTGCTTCTCCTTTCTTATAATAGTCTTAATCTCTTTATACCCTTATTAATACTGGTCCATTTGCTGTTGATAGTGGGATGGAGAGAGGGAGATATTTTTGCAGGCATGGGTTTCTTTCCTGGGCTGTGTGGTTTTGTTCTGGCAACACCTGAGCAACAGTATACAAGATGTGGAGTCTTTTATGGAGTGGGTAGAATGACCCTCAGTCAGCTAGCTGGAGGGAAGGACCCATCAAAGAATGGCCGAACAACAAACAAAACCCGATTATATCCAGAGGCCCAATAAAAATGGCATAAAGGGCATAAATGGCATCCCAAGAGCATCAAGTTCAGGGGATCAAGGAGACTGTACCACTGAATCTCACAGATCTCCTACCATACAAGTTCACGCCACAAAGACATGGAGTCAAAGCAGATGAATTTAAGAAGCAGAAACAAACAAGAAGAGTTTCCTCTAAAATTGGAAGACAAAGAAAGAACCTCAATTGAAAGGAAAGGTGGAACCTGCTAAAAGAGTGCAAAATGAAATAGAGGCAAGTAAACTATCAGATATTGAGTTCTAAAAAATGGATATAAGGAAGCTCAGTGAACTCAGTGAGAATTACAAAGAACTATAGGGAGCTACAAAGAACTTACTGCAAACTACATCAGCATGAAAAAGGACATAGAAACTATCAACAAGAGCCAGGAGGAAATTAAGATTACAATTTCTGAATTGAAGAACAAGGTAGAAAAAAATAAAAGCAGGTTAGGTGAAGGAGAGGGTCAAATCAGTGAGCTGGAGGAAAAGGTAGAAAAAAAACCCCAGAAAGAGCAAGAAAAGGAAAAAAGACTCAGAAAGAACAAAGAGGGGCTAAGGGAGCTGCAGGATGACATGAAACATAAATATCCATATTATAAGGATACCAAAATAAGAAGAGGAGCAAGGGACAGAAAACCTCCTTGAAAAAGAAATGACAGAAAACTTCCCAAATTTGATGAGAGAAAAAGTCACACAAATCCAGCAAGCACAGAGGGTCCCAATCAAGAGGAAACCAAAGAGGCTCACTAAGACACATTATATTTCAAATGACAAAATTCAAAAACAAAGAGGGAAACTTAAAAAGGCAGCAAGGGAGAAATAGGAAGTAATATTCAAGAGAACTTTGATAAGGCTAACAGCTGATTTCTCAACAGAAACACTACAAATCAGAAAGGGATGACAAGAAATATTCCAAATACTGAAAAGCAAAGGCCTGCAACCAAGACTACTCCACCCAGCAAGTCTCTCAATTAAAATGGAAGGTGAAATGAGGAGATTCCCAGAAAAAAGAAAGCTAAAGAACACATCTACACCAAACCAGCATTGCAAAACATGCTAAAGGGACTGCTTTCAGCAGGTTAAGAAACAAAGTTAGAGAGAGAGGAACACAGGTACAAAGGGGAAAAATGGCAATGAATAAGTACTTGTAAGTAATAACCTTAAATGTAAATGGATTAAATGTTCCAATCAAAAGACATAGGGTAGCTGAATGGATAAGAAAACATCATCCACACATATCCTGTGTACAAGAGACTCGATTCAGAACTAAAGACCTATATAGACTGAAAGTGAAGGGTTGGAAAGAAATATTCCAAGAAAATGGACAGGAAAAAAAAGCCAAGGTAGCACCAGTTATATCAGACAAAATGGATTTCAAAGCAAAGTCCATAAAAAGAGACACAGAAGGACACTTCATAATACTCAAAGCAAGACTCTATCAAGAAGACATAAACATTGTAAATATATATGCACGCAACATAGGAACATTTAAATATATAAGGAAAATCTTGGAGAACTTTAAGAAAGATACAGATAGCAACACACTTAAAGTAGGGGATGTTAACATCCCACTGTCAATAATGGATAGATCTTCCACAGGATATTGTGGCACTGAATGATGGACCAGATCAAATGGACCTAACTGATATATACAGAACCTTTCACCCCAAAGAGGCAAAATGTATGTTCTTTTCAAATGCACATGGAATATTTTCTAAGATAGACCACATGTAGGAGAAAGAAAGCCTCAACAAATTCAATAAAATTGAAATCATATCAAGCATCTTCTTGGATCACAATGGTTTGAAACTAGAAACCCACCTACAGGAAAGAACTCAAAAACATTCAAATTCATGGAGACTGAATAGCATGCTATTAAACAATGAATGTGTTAACAATAAGATCAATGAAGAAATCAAAAAGTATCTGGAAACAAATGAAAATGAACTCACAGCAGGCCAGAGCCTATGGGACACAGTGAGAGCAGTCTTGAGAGGGAAGTTCATAGTAATACAGCCTCCCTAAAAAAGATAGAAAAATCTCAAATAAACAACCTAACACTACATCTATAAGAACTGGAGTAACAACAACAACAAACAAAGCCCAGAATGAGTAGGAGGGAAATAATCAAAATCGGAACAGAATTAAATGCCATAGAGACTAAAAGAACAATTCGAAGGATCAATAAATCCAGGAGCTGTTTTTTTTAAAGGATAAACAAAATTGACAAGCCTTTACCAGACTTATCAAGAAAAGAAGAATAGGGGACTCAAATAAATAAAATCAGAAACAAAAGAGGAGAAATCCCAACAGATGCCACAGAAATACAATAGATTGTAAGAAATTACTATGAATAGCCATATGCCAAGAAATTAGAAAACCTGGGTGAAATGGACACATTTCTAGAAACATAATCTTCCAAAACTGAAGCAAGAAGAAGCAGAAAGCCTGAACAGACTGATAACAGTTAGTAAAATTTAAGCAGTAATCAAAAAACTCCTGGCACATAAAAGCCCTGGACTGGAGGGTTTTGTTTCACAGAATTTTACAAAACATTTACAGAAAAGCTAACCCCTGTCCTTTTCAAACAATTCAAAAAAATCCAAGAAGAAGGAAACTCCCAAACTTTTTTTAGGAGGCCAGTGTCATCCTAATCCCAAAACCAGATAAAGACACAACAATGAAAGAAAACTCCTGGCCAATATAGTTGATGAACATAGGTACCAAAATCCTCAAAAAATATTGGCAAACCATATCCAGTAATACATTTAAAAGATCATACACCATGATCAAGTGGGATTCATCCCAAGGATGCAAGGGTAGTATGATAGTCACAAATCAATAAATGTTTTAGTACATCACATAAACAAAAAGAAAGACAAAAAACACATGATCATATCAGTAGATGCAGAAAAAGCATTTGACAGCACCCATTTATGATAAAAACATTCAGCAAAGTGGTAATAGAAGGAGCATAACTCAATATAATAAAGGCCATATATGAGAAATCTACAGCCAACATCATACTCGATGGGCAAAAACTAAAAGCCTTCCTGATCCTAAGATCAGGAACAAGATAAGGGTGTCTGCTTCACCACTTCTATTTAACATAGTATTGGAAGATCTGGCCTCAGCAATCAGACAAGAAAAATAAATAAAAAGATCCAAATTGGAAAGGAGGAAGTAAAGCTGTCATTGTTTGCAGATGACATGATAGTGTACAAAGAAATCCCTATAGACTCCACCAAAAAACTACTCGAACTAATCAGAGAATTTGGCAAAACATCAGGATACAAAGTCAATATTCAGAAATCAAATGCACCAGTCAGGGCACATGCCTGGGTTGCAGGCCAGGTCTCCAGTATGGGGTGTGTGAGAGGCAACCACACATTGACATTTCTCTCCTTCTCTTTTTTTATCCCTTCCTTTCTGTCTCAAAATAAAATAAATAAAATCTTTTAAAAAAAAAGAAATCAAAGGCATTTTGTACATTGACTATGAAAAATCATAAACAGAAACTAGGGAAAAAATTCCATTTATTATAACAACAAGAAAAATAAAGTACCTAGGAATAAACTTTACCAAGGAGGTAAAAACCTATACTCAAATAACTACAGAACACTGAAGAAAGAAATTAAGGAAGACACAAATAAATGGAAGCATATACCATGTTCATGGATTGGAAGAATTAACGTTGTTAAAATGTCCATATTCCCCAAAATGATCTGTAGATTCAATGCAATCCCTATTAAAATACCAATGACATATTTCACAGATACAGAACAAACATTTTGAAATTTTATATGGAACCATAAACAATCCCAAATAGCCTCAGCTACTTTGAGACTCAAGAACAAAGCAGGAGGGATCATAATACCTGACATCAAACTATATTACAAGGCCACCGTAATCAAAACAGTATGGTACTGGCATAAAAACAGACTCAAATCAATGAAACAGAATAGAGAGCCCAGAAAGAAACCCATTTCTCTATGGCAAATTAATATTCTACAAAGGGGGCAGGTGCATAAAATAGAGTAAAAATAGCCTCTTCAAAAAATGGTATTGGGAAATCTGAACAGGTACATGCAAAAAAATGAAACTAGACTGTCAACTTATACCATACGCCAAAATAAACTCAAGATGGATAAAAGGCTTAAATATAAGTCATGACATCATAAAAGTCCTAGAGAAGAACATAGGCAAGAAAATTTCAGACCTCTCATGTAGCAATATTTTCACCCATATATTTTCTAGAGCAAGGGATATAAAGGAAAGAAGTTACAAATGGGACTACATAAAACTAAACAGCTTCCACACATCTGAAGAGAACTTCATCAACCTGAAAAGGAAAGCAACTGTATGGGAAAATATATTTGCAAATACTACGTTGGACAAGGGTTTGAACTCCAAAATATATAAAGAACTCACATGACTCCATACCAGGAAGGCAAATAATCCGATTTAAAAATGGACAAAGGACCTGAACAGACAATTCTCCAAGGAGGACATACACAGGACCCAGAGACATATGAAAGGATGCTCAACATCACTAGCCATCAGAGAGATGCAAATTAAAACCACAATGAGATACCACTTTACATCAGTCAGAATGACCATCATTAACAAAACAACAAACAAGAAATACTGGCCAGGTCATAGAGAAATGGGAACCCTAGTGCACTGTTGGTGGGAATGCAGACTGGTGCAGCCACTGTGGAAGGCAGTATGGAATTTCCTCAAAAACCTGAAAATGGAACTGCCTTTTGATCTGTGATTCCACTGCTGGCATTATACCCTAAGAATCCTGAAACACCAATTCAAAAGAGACTATGCACCCCAATGTTCATAACAGCATTATTTACAACAGCCAAGTGCTAGAAACAGTGTAAGTGCCCATCGGTAAATGAGTGGATCAAAACACTTTGGTATATTTATACAATGGAATACTACGCAGCAGAAAGAAAGGAGGATCTCCTATCCTTTGCAACAGCATGGATAGAACTAGAGAGTATTATGCTAAGTGAAATAAGTCAGGCAGTGAAAGACAAATACTATATGATCTCACCTATAAGTGGAATGTAATCAACAAAACAAATGAACGAGCTAAATAGAACCGGAGACATGGGAAGGAAAAATAAACTGGCAGTGACTGGGGTGTGGGGGTGGGCAGAGGAGCATAATGAGGGAAAGAAGGGGAAAGGTCAAGTCAAGGAACATATATAAAGGACTCATGGACAAGGACAACAAGGATGGCTGAATGTGGGAGAGGGGTGGGTCATGAGGGAATGAGGGAAAAATGGGGACAACTGTAATTGAACCACTATAAATTTTTTTTTTTAAGGAATTGAAGGGGATGAAAAGTCCTACAGAACCAGGATATTATGCCATCAGTTACCACTTCATGTTGATCTGGTCCCACTAATTTTCTCCCAGTTTAATGAATTCCCCTCTGGGATTGCCTATTAAAAAACTCTTTGCTGCATAGAAACTCTGTTGAACACATTGGAGGGAGATCTTACTGGTGTCTAAATGATCAAAAGGTGCTTTTAGAAAATTTATCAAGGGAGTAATGGTAATAGCTCCAAGTGGCTGTAAGTTTTTGCTTTAATTTACCCATAGTTGAAAGCTTCCATCAAGAGACTTCTTAAGAACTTGAAAGAACAAAGGAGGGTAAGCTTTTACCTAAGATAAAATGTGAACCTTCCCATGATTCCTATTGTTTTAACATTCATATGAAAAGAAAAGTCCAAGGAGCTCTGGCCAGGTGGCTTGGTTGGTTGGAGAATCATCCCACACACCAAGTCTGCAGGTTCGATTCCTGGTAAGGGCACATACCTAGGTTGCGGGTAACATCCGCAGAAAAGGACTGTATGGGAGGTAACTGATCAATGTTTCTCTCTCACATTGATGCTTCTTTCTTTCTCTCTCTAAGAATAAGTAAATAAAAATATATCTTTGGATTAAAACAAATGGTCCAGGGACACATGTGAACCTCCAAGAAGACCAAGAGGAGATTCATTTTGAAGCACAGACCTGCCAATAACAGGGCTGCTCTTTCATTTGATCTGAAGATTCCAGAAAAGCCTTCAAAAGAAAAATTCAACTGTAATCTAGAATTATTTGCTCCATAATTATTGGGAAAAGACCAATCCATCCTCAGAGTCAAGACTTGCCGGGAAGGTGTCGGGAAGGTGTCACTTGAACTGAGTATTGAAGGCTGATACGGGCTTGTCAGGGGAGGAGGGTAGGGGCATTCTGGAGAGTGCAAATGGGCATATACTTGTGCTGATTATTAAAAAAATTTTAAAAAGCACATGTTTTTGTGCCCAAAGTGTAGGGGAAGGTGGAGATGAACGCATAAGGTGCATATGGGATGGGCAGTTTGAGAGGGTGGATCCTGAGCTCCAGGCCAGGCAAAAGCAGTTGCCAGGAAATCAAGTCTTTCCAGTAGGGGAGTCTGTTGCAAAATCAGATTCAAGTTTTAATGAGGTAAATTCAGTCGCTGAGTGGCTTAGTGTAGGCAATGACTGGCAATTTTGAGTAGGAGATCAGTCAGAGTAAGACAAATACCACTGCATTTAATGCTATTAAAGAGAAATGAAGAGAGGGTGAATTTGGACAGAGATCAAGGGCATGCCAGAGGTAAAGCCACTGGATCAGGATTACACAGAGAAGCTGTCTTAACCTGTACTCCTGGAGTTTTTCCTGCTTTACTCTCTTTACTGCTGAATCATATTTGCTGCCATTTGCTTTTTTCAAAAATATGTGTCCTGTTATCTTCTGCTCCCATATGGCTGATAGCAGTCTCATTTTTCTGAAATACCATTGCACTAATCACATCCTGCACTGCATCATTTGTAAACTTGTTTTAAGACAGGACCTCTTCTCTACTTCAAATCTAGCTTTAACATGGTGGCCTATCACTCCACTTAGGAGCCACAAAGTACGTACATGAAGTACAGCCAAACATACATTCTCTCTGCCCACCACCACCATGACTTCGGTTCTAATGAGGTAAACTAGGAAATGCAAATTTCAAAAAGACCCTTTCCTTTTCCAAAAGAGCTTGATCCCAGATGAAATATACCTGAAACTCTGTATTTCCTTCCTCAGGCCCCCACTGTGGCCTTTTAAAATTTTTCCACAGTGTAGTCCTCCCAAGAAGAAGACACAGAAGTCCCCGAACATTTTCTACCTACAGAGGACGAGAAAAAAGAGGAATCAAAAGGAACGACATAGTTATAATTCTTTCCAACCCTCCTATTAGGTGTCCACGTCTTAGTCTTGTAGGAGGGGATGGTCAGGGCAGTGCTTTTGGTGTTCCCACTCTCTGATCGGTGTCAGGGACCAAAAGATGCAGGGAAAGGAGATTTTTGCTTTCTTGGGAAGTAGACTGGGGACCCTACTTCCCTGTAACTGCTACAGTGGCTTATTATGTCTTAGATACATAACATTTTACTATTACCTATAATAAGTTGGGTTCTCATTATAATTATTTTTTTTAATTTTGTGTTCATCTTCATAGTTTCAGAGAATTGTAACATAATCAGTGGAAGTCTTACTGGCCCCAGTATGCAGATAATCATCTAAACTGTGGGCTAAATATCTCACCAAGCATCAGTAGGCAGTTGGTGGCAAACCTGGACTCGCACCCAGGGGTTTTGATCAGTGTTCTACTCCCTTCAACATTCCCGGGTCTTCCATGGGTCACTACTGAGGATTATACGGAAGAGCCTGGACTCAGATACATACGCATCTTTTCAAATTCCTGGGCAGTGACAGAGGGCCTCTTTCTGTCTATGAAGGAATTTTTGAAAACAGAAAATGCGTAAACATAACTAGTGATGAGATAAACCAAGTATTTTTCCACCTACCCACAACTGATAAAAACTTCTCAGGATTAGTGGTAAGATGAGAAAGGCACAGGATGTTCCCTGATTACCTAGTATATCAAAGCACCGTCTTCCAAATAAGCATCTTGTAAAAAAAAATGGGGGGGGGGGGATCCCAGGCCCCACCCGTACCTGCTGAGTCAGACTCTCTAGGAATTGAGCCCAGAAACCTGCAAGATTAAAACTCTCTTCTGAAAGCTGGAAAAGAAAGTCATTGGACTAAAGACTTTGTCATCTCATTTAGCCTTTCCAGATGCTCTGGCCTCAGTTGTTTTATCCGCAAAATGGGATAATAAGATCTTACCCCCTTAAAGCCAGGAGACTAGATCTGGTGATCTCTTCTTGTCTCTCATGGTTGGGAAACTTGCTATTCAATTATTCATTCTCATCAGTCATTACTGATGATTCATTCCTGCTTCTCTATAGTTATACCACTCCCTTCCCCCAAAATACTTCTCCAAGCTCTTCTCCCATTTACAATTTGTCCCCTCTGTGAAACTATTCCCATCCCCTCCCACCCTGGGTTCACTAGCCTCCCTTCTCTGAACTTTAGAAGTATTTGTGGTCCCAGCACTGATTTAGCCTGTGGAAGCCATGGCTTTGGGGTGAGCACCTTTCTTAAGTCTGTGCTGTGAGTCCCACCTTGGGGATAGGGACTGTTCTTGTTGATGACAATAATGTTGACCAATGCTATGTAAACTACCATTTCAAAACAATGTTATAATCACTCTAATGTGCATATTCAGTTCTTGTGAAATAGATTCTCTGACAAATCTGCGATGCACAGAATTCAAGCTCAATCTCGAATAGATTTAAACTCAGGACTTTGTTTTTATTTGCTAAATGTAGTTAACTCTCCAGTGTCTAACTCTCTAGACTTCTCAATTAAGAAAGCATACAAGGTATTTCATAAAAAACAAGATTTTAATTAAACAACAACAAAAAAGCTAAGTTGACATAGTTGGACTATAACTTACAAAGGAAATAAACATACTTGAAAGAAGTGAAAAGAGGCATGGAATCAGCAAGTCAGCACTCCCCAAGGAGTTCCCAAATGAGTGGTAACACAGTAAATTGCATTTTGGAAATTGAAACAGGTAATATTCAAGTACCTTTCAAAACAGCAGCTCCATTGAAATCAGGGCTATCTGCTGAATTATATCCTAAGCATTTAGTCAAAATCTTCTTAATGCAGGATTGCAATAAACAATTAGCCCTAGTCTTAACATTGAGGCAGATGATACTTAAATATTATCTTATTGTTAACTTTAAGGTGTCTAGATTTTTTAAAAATTTATCTGTATTCTCTTATTTTAAACTCAAACTTTTGAACTTTGTGAAGTTCAGAAGCTGGAAAGAAAAATTAATCCCCCGGATGGGCAATTGCCCCGAGAAGTCCACTAGCAATGAGAGATGTCAGGGGAAGCCCAGAGCTCGTGTGTCTCCCACAATGCCCTACACATTGCTCTACTCATTCAAGACAAACAGGGGTGGTAAGCAGGAAGGAGTCTCATTAACTTAACTTTACCTTTTTTATAATCACTAAATAGCTGAATGTTAATGAAACTTGCAACTGCAAATTTGATTCCATAATAAGTTTTCTTGACCATCTACCTGATATCGTTTGAGTGTTTGTTCTAGAGTTAACTCTGTGGGAAAGGAAAGCAGGGAAGGATGGGGACTAGGGAACAAACAGGGAGCTAAGAAAGACACATGAGAAATACTCCATTGGCCATGAGTTAGAAATAGCTAGAAAACAATCAAAAGGTTATATCCAACAGCATTGTTCTAGAAGTTTACTAGAACTCACTATCTTAAAAATGTATTGGAACCAAAAGTTTAGTGATGGAAGACTCCATCAAGCAATAGCAAACACTTTGAAAGTCAAAGGATCATTACCCGGCAGCATTGTCAGCGTCATGGGTTGTCATGCCTCCCCGTTTCATAGGTCCTTCCCACTATAATACTATCAATATTAAAATTATTAAATATTTAAATATTTTATTTATTTATTTCTAGAGAGGGGAAGGGAGGGAGAAAAAGGCAGAGAGAAACATCAATGTGAGAGACAAACATCAATGTGAGAGAGAAACATTGACCAGTTGTCTCTCACACATGCCCTGACCAGGGACTGAACATAAAACCCAGGCATGTGCCCTGACCAGGAATCGAACTGGTGACACCTTGCTTTGTGGGATAACACCCAACCAAGTAAACCACAAACGTCAGGGCTCAATATTAAAATTTATTTTTATATAACTTTAAATGTTGTATTATTTTAGGTAACATTTAATAGATATTATGGGCCCTGAAAGTGCTATTTTTATCATGTGTAAAAAGAATTTATGACCCTAATAGTTTTTTCTCTTATAATTTAAACAGAATTAAAAGATTTTAATGGATCTCTAAAAGTATGTGGGGTCCTGTGCTCTCATGTGTGTGCCTGATATGTAAGTTGGTCTTAAATCAATGAAGCAAAAACCATAATTGTTTCCCAATGTCCTCTGACTCAGTGAGTTTGGGAGATGTTCTTATGATATTTAACCAGCAATTATATTTCTCCCAGGTCTTAGAGACCTGTGAAAAGTGTTAAGGCCTGAGAATTTCGTTTAGTGATGGTCCTGAGAATTGATGATAATGACGATGATGGCAATGACAGTGACTATACCGATTGTAATATTTTCTTATGCATATTTGCTCATTCAAAAAAAAGAATGCAGATATATGAATTTTAGTTCAGTTTCTTCCCCAAGATCAATATACTTAATTGGTTCTGTTAATTTATAGTGCTATTCCTATCCAAAAAAGAGTGAAAAGTCATTTTTTTCAAAGTACATTAATGGAATTGATCTCAAAAGTAAATTAAAATGGCAAGAAGAATATAATATATTGTAAAAAGCACTGGGAATCAAGAAGTTCTAGCCTCACTTCTGCCCTTTACACTGTGAGAATTTGGAAAATTAAGATGCTTTCTCTGAATTAAGAAATTGAGAAGGGGTAGAGAAATTCCAAGACCTCTTCTAATGCTAAAATTCTGTGAAAGCAACAAAAAGTTCATAATCCCTAATTAATAAAAGTACTTATTTCAACATTGTGCTTACTCATATCTACCTGTGTTGTTTCGAAAATGCAGGTTTCATGCTCCACTCCATGCCCTTACCCACTGCAGAGGTTCCAATTTTTAGCAGAGTTGGGAAGTACAGATCTATATAGATTTATAATAGGTTTATAAGTGTTTTTATTTTGTAAGAGTTCTAACCTACCTGTGTCCTAGTTGATAAAGATCTGCATTAAAGGAATTAACTGCATTAAGAGGTCAGGAGTAGAGCAAGGTACTTAATGATAGTAACACTGCAAAGGACTAAGGGCATGAATCAAGTTCAACAATAAATTCTCAGTACATGGGCAGAAGACTGCTCTTTGGAAACAGAATATAAATGCTACTGGCAAATGTAGATCAATAGAGTAAAAAGTAGGAACATTTATGAAAAATGATTAAACTCTTTCTGGTCTCCAAATTAACCACTAATAGGGACTAAGATTAATTTAGAGACAAGAAAGATTTTTATTTTACCAACAACTTGAGTCTGGAATATTAAACTATCTATTCCTTTGTCTTGTATTTTCTTCAGTTTTGGTAGGCCATAATTTTGGAATTCCATTTCCTTAATTATAACCCGTGCCTACTATGTACCAGACAATGTTCTAAGAGCTTTATGTAGAATGAGTAATTTAATCCTCACAACAACTCTGACTTGGGTGCAATCATTATTCTGTTTTTACAGTTGAAGGTATAGAAATGTTTGGTAACTTGGTCAAGGTGAGCCAGGTAACATGGCACCCCTTGCTAAACTTTGTCAAATTCTTGGTTTCCATCTTGCTAACTTCAAAACATTATGCAGTGCATTTAAATGATTTGCTTTTGAGGTAATCCCCCATTCCCATGTCCGCCCACCCAACACTGGGAGGGGAGGATTTGAGGAGAGAGAAAACATGATAAATCAGGATATATTCTCTGTGTGGTTTACAAATATTGGCTTACATTTTTTATGATTAATTGAAACTTTTTATATTTGCACTAATCTGTGGTTGGAGTATATATTTTCCATTAAAACTGTGAAAGAGGTCACAAAATCTATGCTGTCAGTATATCCTCGGCGGGGGAAGAACGTAGTGTGTTCAGTGCTCTGCAGAGCTCAGCCAGGTATTTGCACACATGAATAACCTGTTATTTTTATAGTTTTGTAGAGGGGCAAAGAGGAGACTGCTTTGAGGGTAGGCTTTAAATCCTGCAGTCCCCAGACAACTGTTCCTTCTGACCCAACTGCATTGCACACCCCCCACCCCCAAAACCTCATCAGTATTAAGAAATAACTGTGCTTCAAGTAGTGGCTTTCCCAGCAATACCTGGTTTTAAAAGGGGGCTCTTGAAAACAGGAAAATCTTTGAAGAGCCAAAGGGAATAAAAGGTGTCACCTGAGGACTCCTGATAGAAGGAAATAGCACAGTGTAGAAGAATGAGGAAAGGGTTCATGATATCTCTCAAGTTAATCCCCCTAGACCTATACTAATCTCTCCTGTACTCGAATCTAACAGTGCATGAATCTTATCCTGTCTAGAATCAGTCTTTTCAGGAATAACTAACCATACTCCTTCCATTTCTTAAAAGACATTTTTTTTTCATTTATACATTTTCTCCTTTATGTCTGAAAATTATTGTCAGTATATATAAGATTTTATGGAATTCATAAAAAACTAAAAATGCATCTGAATCTAAGAAATTAATGGTAAAAGGAGGCAGTCACCATTACACACATTTTATAATAGTTAAAATAAAAAGACTGACCGTACTAAGTGTTGGCAAGGAGGTGAATACTCTGAAGCTGCCATACACTATTGGTAGGAATGCTATAGAGTGTACCCACTTTGGAAATCAGTGTCACAGCTTCTTAAAAATATAAGCATGCATTCACCACATGATTCAGTCATTCCACTCCTAGATATTTGCCCAAGAGAAATGAAAACACCCATGCAAAAGTCTATGGCACCAATGTTCATAGCAGCTTTATCTGTAATAGACAAAAACTCAAAAGAACCCCAGAGTATATCAATAAATGAATGAATAAACAAACTGTGATACACCCATACAATGAAATGTTGCATGGTAGTAAAAAGAAATGAATGATTGATACAAATAATGATGATGTGTGAAAGAAACCAAAAGAAAAAAAGTATTAGTATATAATTCCATTTACATAAAACTTTAGAAAATAAAAACTAATCTGTAGTGACAGAAAGCAGATCAGTGTTTGCCCTCAGGTGGTGGGCCAGGTAGGGAGGGGTGGAGTGGGGAAGGATTACTAAGGAAAGCAAGGACTCTTGAGAATAATGTGTATGCTCATTATCTTGATTGTGGTGATGGTTCACAGGTGCATGCACATTTCCACACATATCAAACTGTATAATTTAATGTGTTCAGCTTATTTTGTGTTAATTATATCTTCATGAAGCTATTAATTTTTTAAAATAATATTTAGTTTAAAATTTGAACTAGGAAAAATACTGCACAACAAACCTCTAGAAAAACAACATACAGAGAAATGCAAAATTTAACACTAAATGTATCAGTCTTTCAGATGAATCCTTCTCTAACAAATGATAGACATAGGTAGAAATGAAACAGTGTATGTAATATCTGTCAGGAAGTGTTCAAGGGAAGGCTTGCTTATACAATTAGGTAGAGATAAATGGTGGGAGGAAAGGCAAGAAAGTCAACACCCTGACAATCTGGTAAGTCTCTTCCAGTAACGAATATAAATCTATAAAATTGAGAAGTCCAAATGATAGGTTAAAAAAAGACACATAATAAAGGAAATTGATCAGATGTCAATTAGAAAAACAATGACATTGCTTCAGTGACCCTCAATACTGTACATAGCACCACCTTGAGGAAAACAATAGAAAATGGTATTTTGTGTGGAATCAAGCCCAATTCATTCACTGATGTAATCATTCAGCATTCACTTAGTACTTCTAGGGATGCCTAGCACTGTTCTAGATACATAAGATACAACAATGAACTAAACATAACAATGACCAAAACATCCCTTCCCTCTCTTAGCTTATTTATCAAAAAAAAAGGAGATTTGTTTTTAAATAGCATGTTTATATGTTAATTTATTTTATAAACTTAAAAAATATTGTAAGAACTTAGAGGAAGCCTTTGTATGGACAATAAACACAAAAGGACACTCTGAATTTTTCTTTTTAAATGGTTTTTCACAGAAGAAATTTTCATAAATGAGAGATTTTTGATACCACTCCATAGTCAATTCTAATATTTTTTTAAGTATACCTCATCTGTTTATCTGAGACTGAAGCATGCATCCACCCTGGCTGCAGGTGTATAGGTTTCTGAAGACTCACAACGCTGACCCCATCCTGGCATGATTGTTTCACATATCAAATTAGCTTTGGCATGTGGCTGCCTCTCCCTCCTGGGAGGTGTTCAAACTTGTGCAAAGGAGCTCTCTTTAGCCTAAAAGCAGTTTCAGTCTTCATTCCTTTCTGTGCTTCCACCTGGATCGATTCTATTGTTATGTCTTCAAGTTCACTAATCTTTGCTTCTGCAGTTTCTAATCTGTTCTTAACCTTATCCAGCAAGTATTCATTTCAGATGTACTTTTCATTTCTGGAAGTTTTATCTTCCATTTAAAGCCTCATTATGTTCAGGTTTTCATTAAATTCTTAAGTATTTCAGCATATTTATTAAAGCAATCAAAGTCTTTGCTAATTGTGTCATTTCAGGATCTGTTTCTATTGACAGATTTCCCCCATTATTATAGACCCCAGTTTTCATTCCTTTTTCTTGTCATGCTTAGTAATTTTTTAATTGAATGCATGGACCTTGCAGATGTAATGTTGAGTGGCTGAATTTTGTCTTTCTTTAAAGAAGATTGGTTTTTGTTTTTACAGAAACTTAAGTTACTAGCAGGTGAGCTTAATCCTTCCAAGTCTTGTGTTTAGGTTTTGTTAAGGTGGGCCTAACCTCACCTTTACTCCAGGGATAGTTTAGCTTTAGTACCCAAACAAGATCCTTCTAGGGTCTCTTCTGAATGTCCTTGGTATCTCCATTCTGGCTGGTGAGAGCATAAATATTTCCCTGCTCTGTAAGAACTCTCTGACTTGCTCATTCTTCAGCCCTCTGGTCATTCTCTCCATGGCTGCTAAAGTTTCACTCTGCATGTGCAGCTAAAGACTTTGCCAAGAATAAAGGAGACTTTTACACAGATTTCTAGAATTCTTTTTTCTGTAGATCCTTCCTTTCTGAAACCCTGCCCCACATCTTCTAGAGGCCTCACACCCCTTACACTCCCATTGATCTCCTCAGCTCAGTGGGGCCATTGGGCTTTTGCGGGGATCTCCTCCCTCACACTGACTGGGGACCTGTCCCCAGGCAGAAAACTGGGATGATGATGGGAGCTCACTGTCTCTAAGGCATCATGGTCCTCTATTTCCTGTACTCCAGCATCTGAAAATTGCTGCTTCATTTACTTTGCCCAGTATTCTAGCCATTTATGGTGCATTTATTGTTACTATGTCCTGGCAAGAAGCAAAGTCCCAAATTTCTTTTCTATTTCATCTGTATAAGCAATACAATGTGAACACAAACTCACTTCAGTAATGCATACCCTACATTTTTATGACATTTTTCCTTAAGAACATGTATTTGAGGTCCAGCTACAAGAGAGGGCATTGCTTTTTCCCTCTGCTAGTCCTTAGGTAGTGGGGATAAAGGTCAGTGCCAGGGATAGAGACCTGGGAAGAGACATTGATACCCACCAATACTACTCATGCTCTCCCTCTACACTTCCACATATGTACAGGAAATAGTAACTCTCCGAGAAATGAACAAACTAAAATGAAGGCTAGTATTACAAGGGAGGAAGGGAGATGGAATCTAGATTTTTTTAAGTATATTTTATTGATTATGCTATTACAGTTGTCTCAATATTTCCCCCCCTTTATGCCCCTCTGCCCTGTACCTGCCACCCTCCAGCATCTTGTTTCATTTTCAGTGATTTATAAAATTAGACAATTTCATGTTCTGTTTCATTTTTCAGTGATTTATAAAATTAGACAATTGTTTTGGCATAGTTTAGATGTGGTATCATTTAATGATATGCGTCTTCTAATATTTAAGACCAAAAACTTTTCAATGACCATAACTCTCATTCAAACATTTTCAAATTCATTCCATAAGTATATTCTGTTAACTCTAACTTAGAAATATATCTCAAATCCTGCTATTTCTTGCCACCTCCACTTCAAGTCCCCATCATCACATGCCCAGAATATTGTCACAACTTCCCAAATGATATGCCAATAAAAAAATAAGGAACTCATTATTGTCAACTTCCCTCAATACCATCTAAAGAAGAAAAGCTCTCTCAAATGTAAGTCAGAATGAAAATGGAAGCACAGTACAGTTTTTAGCAGGACTACATCTCCAGTTTAGGAGCAAAACTAGATATTACAAATTTTCTCTAGTTCACTCCATAAGCACCAACACACACAGCAAAGTATAAAGGGTGGATCTAAGCAGCACTTTTATGTGATAGAACCCCTGTATCCCGGATCTTTTTCTCTTTTTCTCTGATGTAGAAAAAGTCAATTTATTGACTGATTAGAAATTTACCATGTTCTCATTTTTGATCATTTAAACAAAAAACAAGAGATGTATAGACAGTATTTGATATTTGAACTAAAGTTAGGTTTAGTCAGAGCTAGAACAACCATTTTAAGCTATGGACATATTGAGCAAGAAAATGGAACAGCTGGGGGAAAGGGGGTATAAAGGGATTAAATGGTAATGTAAAAAAATAAAAAAGATTAAATTTAAAAGTTTTGTATTACCACTCAAAAAAAAAAAAAGAAAAAGCAAAAAAAAAATGGAACAGAGAAAAAATGAAGCAAAAAGATTGTGTTACACAAACGCACACACAGCCTTATTACTGATGGTTTTCTAGGTGCCAACTTAAATTTCTGTAAGCGCAGACAGTCGTCATTGCCGTGAGAACACCAAATAGTTTCTCAGTAAATACCTTTAATTTAGTTTCTGTTCCTTTCAACTTTTACTGTAACACGTCGATGTCCAGTGATATCATAAGAAATAAGAACAAGGGACAATAAATATAATAGCAAATACACCGATGTATACCATCAGCCCTGAGGACACCAATGTTAATCCTAGGCAGTGCTTGATGTCCACGTGATGACACAGAATTATTGAAAGGAACTGAAATTATAAAACTCTTTAAAGACAAGAAAGGAAATAGAGCATTTTATAATGATCCTCATTAAAATGTTAAATTTCCAATACTAAAAATACCTGTAAAGATGCTTATCCAGGTCAATGGTCTTACTGATAATTATTCAGCTGACATTTGTGAAGCACCTAGCATTAAACACATAATATAGGCTAAGAAATTTTGCACACACCATTGATTTAATGTCCCAACTATGGTTAGAAAAGATATCATAGTTCCTGTTTCTTTTCCTTTCCTGTGTTAGCCAGTTTAATATTATGACTTTTTATATTAATGTGTACAATTTACAAAGTTATCCCCACATGATTGAATAGGCATAATGCTGAAACTAGAAATGACCCACCACCGAAGGTACTAACGGTATGAAAATTAGGCACTGAAGATGCTAACATTTCTAGGATTTTTCAGAAAGATGTTGATTGTACACTGATTGCCCAACTTGAGGAAAATCGCCTTTTGAAAATCATCTCCTTGAAGATGTCATATCGAGAGCTCAGTGCTGGTCTCTATTGCTGGCCAATTAGTTGTTCGCAAATGTCAGTGAAACAGGGCCTGGGCATGGCCTCTGTCTGCCCCTTTGGTTCTTCCATTCACGTGCTCAGCATATCAATACAACTGACGTGGTCATTGTGTCTGCTTGGCTACTCACTGTCTTTTTGTGATGGCTGATTTCTGGCATCTGTAAATACCTAAGTCAAAAATCTTTCCACATCATGGTCACTCCCTTCAGGGCATCCATAATTCTCTATATCAAACTTCTTTGTCTTCAATTATTTTCAGTACCATTCAGTAGATAGTGTAGAAAAGTCAGTGAAAAAATAAGGAACTCTAATTCTTGTCATCTTCCCTTAATTCCATCTAAAGACAAGCTTTCTTGAATGTAAGTCAGAATGACTTCCTTGTCTTCAATTTTTCAGTCCTTTACTTCCAGACTCCTGATTAGCCTTTCAGACTAGTCCCCGTGCCCACAAATATGGAAAAATATTTTCACTTTATACCCCTGGTTCCTGTGCACAGCTTCCTGCACACAGATGCACTCCTCTGGGCTTTGTCCATTGGTACCATTTTTTCTCACCAATGTTTCTCAAGTCCCATCCCACCCTGCATGTCACCAAAGCCCTGCCCATCAGCTTACATCCACACAATGAGTTGACCTAACCCATAACACATTTTCAGGCTTTTCCTACTCCTTCAGCTGGTCACATAAGACCCCCACATAATCCTGAGATAGGGGTGCTAGTATAGGGGTCATAGGTGACATGGGGGTCTGGACTGCCTACTCAGGTAGTCACTTCATGTCTTCTGGTCTTACTTAGCCCTTTTTTTAAAGGAATATTTTATTGATTATGCTATTACAATTGTCCCATTTTTTTCTCCCCTTTATCCCCTCCACCCTGCACCTTATCCCATCATCCCCTTCTTAGTTCATGTCTATGGGTTGTGTATACCAGTTCTTTGGCTTCTCAGTTTCCTAAACTATTCTTATTCTCCCCCTGTCTTCTTTTAAATTTTGTTTTGTTTTATTTTTGTCAACATTTCCCTGCCACCACTTTCCCCAGCCCCATCTACCCCCACCTCCCACCCTCAATCCTCCCCCCATTTGGCCTTGATCCCAGATGCACAATTTCAGTCTTACATTAGAGCCCTGCTGGGCTTGCCTGAGTGTCTGACTCTGGGAGTCCAACAGAACTCAGTTCACAATGGACAGTACCATACACATGGTTACTTAGGGTCCTGTCAGCAAGAATTCTGCCTCTAGTAGGTCCCAACAGCATATCAGGAACACTTTTTCATAAAAGTACATACTTTCCTATTGCAGATTGCTTAACCATGCTCTCCAACCCTGGAGGTCTATGTTAGATGCTCCCACTGGGGCTTCGTCTATATGCCATGCTGCATTCTTTCTTGTCAGTAACACCTTCAATGGCATAGCATTTGTGAGATCATATGGTCCTAGCAGTGGGGCTGCCTATACTGCAGCCCTGACTTCCTGCTCCAGGCCCCACTCAAAGCAGGGAGTCTCTTATATTCCCCAGCACATGGGCTGAGGCACATTTCTAGCTGTGGAATATATTGTCACCATATGTGAATGATCCTACCAGGAATTTTGTTTCCTTCTTTCTGGTAGAAAAGCAAAATGCAGCAACTTTTCTTTGGGAAGATATGTCATCACTGCCCTTGACCCAGATGGATCCTCACACACTTTACAACAGTGGAAGGTGCCTCAGTTTTTACCAACTTTAATAACTTCTATATTCTGTAGTGCACGTATCTATCAATGTCTCTGTTATGCTAGCCATTGCTTGCTATTCTCTTTCTCACCACGAAGTTGTACATGATATTGTACAAGGTGTCCAGACAGCCCAGGCCTCATCTGATTATATTGTGACAGAGACCAGAGGTAGAATGAGCAGAATTCAATGTGGGATTACTCCAACAGCCAAGTAGATCAATCTCAATTATACATTTCAGGCCTGGGGAAATGACCAGTCAATGGGTCTAAAAACTACTAGACCTAATAAGCCAAACTTTAGCCAGGATGCTGTTTATTTCCTGGCCCCTCTATGCCTCCAGTCTAACATGATGATTTGGAACTCCAAGTCAATGTTAATTCAGACCAACTTCCCTCACAATATCTGACTATTTCTCTTTCTGCAATACATATATTCTCAAGTAAATGACCATAGATCTCTTTGGAGGAAAATGGGGGAAATATACAGAGTATATTTTTGCCATGGTATTTCAGGGTTCTTCTTCCTGTGGGCTTGTCCACTCTTCAGTCAATTGTTTCTGGGTCTGAAAACTGGCTGAGATCTGGGTCCTGGTAAAGGATCATGACTGTCTATTGGGACAATGCCCTCAGCCTTCTGCCCATCCATTCTTTCCTTTTTAAAATCATACGTGTTAAGCAGCACCCTCATTAGTTATACATCTATTTTGCCTTTTAGGATGTAATATTCATTTATCATCTCAACAACATCCTCCAGGCTCAGCCCCCTTAGCTGCTCTTCAATTTTGCCTGCGATGGTAATTGCACCCCTCTGGCTTCTGGAAGTAAAGTACTACCACCTGGCCCCTATCGCCTGCATCTTATCATTCCATTGCTATCAATGAGCTAATCCATATAGATGGATGATTGATTGATTGATAGATGGTAGGTAGATAGAGAGAAAAATATTTGTTCTCTTTGTGAACAAATATTGGTCCACAAGAGAAGCACAGATCCCATAACTTTCTTTTTTACAGAGAAAGAGAGAGGAGAGCCCCACCATACAAGAGTTTCCAGCCTTTTGTCATATTGAACTTGAATTATTTCAGCTAAGCAATCTGAAGTGGATTGGGGCCTGGACAAGGCATAGTGGGCACTCGGCAGAGACTGATATGCTAGGAATATTTGGGCCTTGCTCATTTGCTGTTCATTCAATAGGCATCTGACTGCCTCAAAAATTAAAGATCCCCATACAAGCACTGAGAATACAGTGGTGAATAAAAGAGTCATCCAAAATGTTTCCAACATTATGAAATAGAATCTGAAATTACGCTAACTTCCCAATGTTTCCTTATGGATATCTATCTATAGAGAAGAAACATAGAGAGCTGGTTGATATTTTAGAGTAGGTAACCTATCATGTGTAGGTAAAGTTGTACTGGAACTCGGCTTCTTTACCTCTTACCTGTGGCTGCTTTCAGGTTACAGTAGCAGAGTTGAATAGCTGTGACAGACAATGAGTCTTCCACCATTTCAGTCTCCTTACTGATGTTAAGCCTTTTCATGCAGTTGTAATGAACTCAGATTAAAACCATGCCATAAGAAAAATATCTTTAATGATTTTTTAAAGAAAAGTTTATTGAAAATAGGGAAGGCCACTACAGAGATTTAGGTGTTGTGGCCAATGGAAAATAGTTATCTAAAGAGTTTCATAGGTGTCTTCTTACATTGTTTGGGCTTTGTAGGTTGTACATGGAACTTGGGAAGAGTGCAGCCCTCTTTGGTGACCCCTTGGTGTCACAAGGACAGCGGGAAAATGCTGGCAACTTGGCTGTTTGTGAGACTCGTTGTGTTTCTGCATGACCCCTACTGTTGAGATGAGCATCTGGGCTGAGCAGCAGATAAGAAGCCGGAATGATCAGACTGAGAAACAGGACACCCCACGAGTCAATCACGTGGTACTGCTCCAGGCCAATACCCTTCACACATCAATTCAATAGTTTTCAGTAGGGTTGGGAACTGTAGTAGGTTCAATTGTGTGCCCCCCCGCCAAAATATGCCCAAACCCTAATCCCCACTACTTGTGAAATAACCTTGTTTGCAGAAATTAGAGGGCAGCCATAAACCAAGGATATCATGTGCTGCCTGCAGCCATCAGGTGCTAGGAAAAGAGTGGGATGGGTACTTCCTCAGAGTCACTAGGAGGCTGCCAACACTTTAATTTCATACTTCTGGACTTTAAAGCTATAAGGGAATAAATTTCCATCTTTGTAAGTTAGGACGATTTTTCTTTTTTTAAAAGATTTTATTTATTTTTAGAGAGACGGGAAGGGAGGGAGAAAGAAAGGTGCCTCTTGCACACCCCCAACTTGGACCTGACCCTCAACCCAGGCATGTGCCCTAACCAGGAATCAAACCGGCAACATTTAGGGTTGCAGGATGATGCCCAATTTACTAAGCCACACCAGTCAGGGCAGGGCAATTTCTTTTTTTTTTATTTATGATTTTATTTATTTACTTTTAGGAAGGGGAAAGGGAGGGAGACAGAAAGGGGGAGAAATATCAGTGTGTGAGAGATGCATCTATCGGTTGCCTCTCACATACCCCAGACTGGGGAACTGGACCACAAACCCAGGCATGTACCTTGACTGGGATTCAAACCGGCAACCTTTTGGTTTGCAGGCCGGCACTCAGTCCACTGAGTCACACCAGCCAGGGCAGGTAAAACAATTTCTTATGGCAGTTCTTGGCAGCTAATAAAGGGAGAAACTAACTTTTTTAAATCTTAGGTCACTTTATCTTTAAAATGAGGAGTTTATTTAATTATGCAAAGTAACATTTAAATGTATTAGCAATTGTCTTTATTTCACTAGATCTTTTTTGTTAGTTAAAAGTTATCATATTTATCAAATATAGAGGTAACCTTTATAGAGAATAATTATAGTAATTATGATAATATAATAAAAAGGTTGAATAAGAATAGTAAATAATAGTATAATGATATAATTAAATTTATAAATCAAAACTTTTTTCTGCAAGTTTATGTAAGAAAAACATTTTTTTTTCTTATTTCTCTAGTATTTTCTCCTATTCCCCTCTCCTACCTATTTTCTTTCAAAATATTCAGAATATATATATGATTTCTTTTTGGTGACTATTAAAGGATTTAAGATTTAGACAAGGCAAGAAATGACATTGGTAAGAGCGCTATGCTGTGCTTTATTCTGTTTCAGAGTCTTAGCAGACTGCTAACTTGTGGCTGCTCGTGGGTTGAGTGCTGTCTGCCTCCAAGCTATCCTATGAATCAGACAAATCAAAATAACGAAGACTTCCTGAAGGGGCGAATAAAGACTCAAGGTCAGCCCGGCAGCTCCCCTGCCCTGTGCACCTCCTCTAGCTGCGGCTTTTAGAACCCTACCTGAGGCCTTTGGCCTTAGCCTTGTCCTAAGGCCCCTATACACTCCACAGGCTACCAACCCCAGTGGGTCCCAAGCTTGACCTATATTTGTAAATTGCCAACTCCTGGGTGCTACCCTAAACTTTCTAAATCAGAATTTTCAGGGACTGGACCTGGGTATGTGAATTTTTACAGCTTCTCCCAGGTGATTCCACTCAAACCTAAGATCAGTAAGGAAGGACAAAACGCACTCAGGCAGTGATTCTCAAAGTGGCATCTCTGGACCAGCAGTAGGAGCATCACCTGGGAACCGGTTAAAAATACAAGTTCTTGGGCTTCACCCCAGACTTGTTGAATCAGAAGCTCTGGGAAGGGGGCCTGCCAATCTGTGTTTCAACAGTCCTGCAGGTTATTCACATTTGAGAACTGTGGCTCACTTAGACTCACTTCCAAAGAACGGAGGACAGAAAGGGAAAAGCAGCAATTTTAGAAACCTGGCACCCTCACCTTGACCAAGTTTCTGAGTTTAACGTCACCTGTGCTAATCATGCTGCCATCACCTGCACCCTGACGCAAGGCAGTGAGGAGGCAGCTCACCCCTGTGACCTTGTTCATAAGTACCCATCACCCGGATCTAATCATGAGGAAGCACCAGACGTGAAGACAAGATCGAGGACCTTCTATACCCTTGAAATCTGTCAAAGTCTTGAATAGCAAGGAGAAGCTGAGATAGGAGGAAACTAAGGAGTCACGATAATTAAATGCAAAGTGGGATCCTGAATTAGATCCCAGAACAGAAAATAGTATTAACAGAAAAACTGGAGTAATCTGATACAAGTCTATAGTTTATTTACCAGTAATGTAAACTGACACTCATGTCTTAGTTTTGATAAACGTTCATCACAATGGAAAATGTTAACATCAGGAGAAGTGCAGTGAATGGAATACGGGAAGTCTTTGTACTGTATTTGCAATTTTCTGTCAATCTAAAATTATTTCAAAATTTAAAAAAGTAAATAAAAATAAGACCCCCAAAATGGTGGTCGCCAGCACAGCAGCATCTGCACCACCAGAGAGCTTGTCAGTGACGCACACCATCAGAGCCCACTCGGGTCGGCTGAATCAGAGTCCGCGTTTTTCAGACTCTCAGGTGAGTCTTTTACTGTACAGTGACGTTTGAAAAACCCCGTTCTTTACCACAAACCTGGAATTTATCATCGGCTCAACCGTGTCTGGGCCTGACTTCATTGTGCTTATTGAACATCTGCCTACTTCTCAAGTGTCCAGGCTCAGGTTTCAACCTATTTCAGGTGCTAACTTCTGTTCCACTCCTTAAGGCTCAGCCCTTCCATGGTAACCCTTCCCAAAAGGCTCAGACCCAACCTTGTGTTTGTGAGACATTTTCTTCCTTAAACCCAGGGTCCTTGCCTTTGATCCCTAACTCTGCCTGGGCCCTGCTCCCTACCACAGACAGTTGACAGCTACCTTGCCTGGTATTTCAAGTGCTGTCTCCTAGAACCCTCCTGTCACTTTGTTCTACTCACCTCCCATGCTGATGAGTGCTGGATTTCCACCTGTTGTCAATATAAACGCAGATACTGTGTTCTAGTTTCCAGATTCAACCATGTCTGGAAATAGCTATAGATAGGATGGCATGTGGAAAACCCACTTCTTCATCAAATGTCTCAACAGAAAGGACAGGACTTCCAGAGGCCCCAGTGTTTAAAAAAAAAAAAAAGAAGAAGAAAAGTGATTCAGTGGGATGTGTGATTACAGGTAATGGTACTAGAGGCCAGGGAATGAAACCAGAAAAGTGAACACTTTCATTGAAGTCTCGGAAGCGAGAAGTTACTGAGTATATAAAGACAGTTTCTGGTTGAGGTGTTATAAAATCCAGTGGTAATGGACACTTCCCTGGACCTATGGGCACTGACCTTCTTCTCTTGGAGAAAAGAACTTATATGAATTGCAGGTTAAAAGTCAGGAGAAATTACTCCTTGAAAACATGGCTGGCCCAGTTTGCCATAAGGGGGACCACGGTTTCTTGCTTTGGTTCAGAAACACTGGGCATCTTGAGGCATCTTGGCAAGCATCACCCCAGGCCGCACTGTCTGAATGGCACATGGATTTTTCAGAGAAGAGTTGCACTATTGCCCAAATGATTGGAGGGCAACTGAGACAACCCAACAATGATCTGGAAGTTAGAAGCAACTTCCTGAGTGGGATGTGGGGAGAAGTTGCAGGATTCCACACCTGTCTGAGCCTTGGAAGAGCTGTGGGTGGGGTTGGCTGCTCCCACAGTCTGCAGGTGGGAGGCAGGTCGTGGATAAGCAATATGCCGCTCTGTGGGTGTGCTGAATGTGCTGCAGTCACAGTCATCTGGAAACATGCATTTGAGCCCACACACCGATACTCTACAAATGTATCCATTTCTAACCTTTTTGTGACTTATGTCTTTTGATCTCCACTAAAACAACAACAACAAAAAAATCCCTCTAATTTTGTTGCCGATGAATGAAGAGATTTTCCCCACATTCTAATTAGGACAGACAGGAGGTTAATATCTTCAACAACATCAATGACTAATGCAGTTTCACGGTGTGGGGAAACAAGGGAGGAAGGGGCAGGGCTACCTGAGACACTGTGCCCTGGCTGTATTGGACACAAAGCGCACCCCAAGATGAACAGGGTTGACTTCTGTGTCAACCGTAGGAAGAAAGTCTACTATTCTATCAAAAGGCTTATGAAATTATCTAACATCATCTCCAGTTATGATACTCAGGTTTAAAATTTTGACCCTTTAGTGTCTTAGGGAAGTGTCTTTGTTAGACAAAGAAATATCCAGTAATTTCTTAGACAAAGAAATATCCAGTAATCAAAAACCATTGTGATAGAGGGCGGAGCATTCCCAGCTTGAGCTGTGTGATCCTGAGTGCACGTTATGAATCCAATTAGCCACAGGCTAGGCAGTATGTGAGTCATTTCTTCTTCTCATATTAACAACTGTGAAATCTCAAGTGAATAATGGCGTTCCAGGAACAACTGCCTGTGATAAATCTTTAGCAGGTTTGGGCAAAGTGGAGTAGTTGTCAAAGGGGATATATCATCACACGCTGTTTTAATGATGATGGTTCCACCCGGAAGGAGTATGTGGGGTGGGGGTGGGGTGGTGAAGCTAGTGTCTGGGCTCTGGTTCAAGACAAAATGAAGATGGAAAGCAAGTACTATTTTGAAATTAATTTAGGGGATGGTTGGCAACAGACAAGAACTTCTTTTTCAGGGATGTCTAAAAAAATCACCAACAATTTTGAAAAGCAACAAGACTTGCTCACTCATTTATCTATGCAACACACACAGAGACACAACAACTGTGCACACAAAGGACAGACGGGCCATGTGAAGACACAGAGAGAAGCTGGACACTTACAAGCCAAGAAAAGAGACCTCAGGGGAAACTGACACTGCTGATGCCTTGATCTTGGACTTCCAGCCTCCAGAACTGTGAGAAAATACATTTCTGTTGTTTAAGCCCCTGAGTCTGCAGAATTTTTTATGGCAGTCTTAGTAAATGAATATAGATGGGTTCAAGGAAAGCACAATTTCAGAAATGAAGGCAACATAGGGAAACCACTTGAAGACAGGGCACACTTTGGATGAGAGTCATGATCGTGTATCAGAATCCTCTAAGGAGTGTGGTTAAATGCAGATACCCGGACCCTATGCTACTCCCACAAGTTTGGGCCACTGTAGTCTTTGATTGTTCCCAGTGATTCTGAGACACACCACAGCTGGAGATTCATTAAACTAGGGCATGGGAATTTGGATGACATGATTGGCAGGTGAAAGGTGGTTGCTACTGGGGGACAATGAAAAGCTAGAATAAGAATGATATGCATGGAGGGAAGTGATGATAATGAAATCTATATAATTGGGACAGAAAGAATGATGGTTAATTTTATGTCAACATGCCTGAGCCACGATACCCAGACATTTGGTCAAATCTTATTCTGGATGTTTCAATGAAGGAATTTTGTTAGATGATATTAACACTTGAGTTAGTGGACTTTGAATAGAATTGATAATGTAGGTAGGCCTCATCCAGTTGGTTGAAGGCATGAGTAGAACAAAGACTGACTTTCCCTGAGCAAGGACTTCTGCCAGAAAATGACCATTGGGACTGGGGACTGCCACACTGCCCTGGGTCCCTAGCCTGCTGACCTACCCTGAAGATTTGAACTAAACAAGTCCCACAATCACATGAGCCAATTATTTGAGAGAGAGAGAGAGAGAGATGTTTAGAGAGATGATTGATAGATAGACAGATAGACAGATAGATGCACCATCTACACAGATACACATCCTGAAACAGAACCCAAAGTAAATTTGGTTCAGTTTCTCTGGAAAACCTTGGTTAATATGGAAAAGGGAGTTAGAAAGATGGGAATACATTGAAGGAAGGCCTGGATGGGCAAGCTAAGGAGTTTGGTCTTTTTCCGATTGGGACTATAGAAGTTTTCAGAGAGCCAGTTGACCCTTCAGAGTACAGGTTTGCCTTTGGCACTCATCAAAAGAGCAAACAGTTACACAGTGGATGGGTTAATCCCTTTCTTTTCCAACTGACTTCAGAGAAAGATGTGCAGCTTCTCAGAAACATGTAACTTCTTACAGCTGGATCAAGAAGTTTGCAAAACTGTGAACTTCTTTGTTGTGATGCCAAGAGATCAGCAATCTGTCACAGGGATGGAATGGAAGAAGACGTGACATAGGTAATGTAAAATGAGGGTGTGGGGTTCAAATTCCTTCACGCAGGTACCAAGGCCACGATCTGCTGTCATTTTTGGAGTGGTCAAATCTGTGTTCTTTTGATGTAGTCACCATGAAAAACAACCCAGAGTTTTAAAAAGTAAAACAAATCAAAAGATTTCAAAGAATTCAAATGAAGAACGCTAGGAATTTTATAACCCACAGTTCTAACTTGGTTTTCAAAGACTTCTGCTTACACATGTCTTATGTACCCAAGGCCATTGAGAGGGTGGTGGTGGTAGGGAGAATGCTGCATGTATTTTTTTTTTTAAATGTCACAATTATCTGTGGTTATCAAACCCTTGTAGTACCTGTATGGCTAATGTTCTCAGTTCTGGGTCGGTCTAGATATTCCTCTTCTCCTTTTGTCTAACGGCTGCTGCCCTCTCTCCAGTGTTGAGATGCCACTTCAATCATGTATTCATTCTATTCAGCACTTACTAAATGAATATGTGTTGAGTACCCACCCTAAGCTCTACGCTGCAGTAGATATTTGGAATAGGGTTCAACAAGCCAAAACACACAATCTTATTCTTGTTATAATCTTTTTCAGAGCTAATTAAATTATATTTTAAAGTGAAAAAGTAAGGAGAAATGTTGCAAAGGGTACTGACCTAGATACCTGATTGGATTGCATTGGCTTAGCAAATATGTCCAGGGTTTTCTTTGTGGGTGCTTGATTTCTAGAAACTTCATGGAGCAGAATTAACAATTTAATACTTGAAAATGGAAACCTAGTTTTAAAGTGAAAAAGTTACCTAGCAAATAATAAAACTTCCATGGAATGATGAAAAGAATACAGTGGCATAGAATAATTCTCTATCTTTTAATGATTTTTAAAAGTCTTTAATATGTTTAAGGAGATTTATCATAATTTTATTTTATATTTCTACAAGTATTCTTTATTAATCAAATATCAATTCAATCAAAGCAACATCCTACACTATAGTTAAAATAAGGTATTCTACTAAACTCTGGTTTGAGATAAATTTTAAAGTATATTCTTAATAAAAAAAAAATTTAATAAGAGGACATGGGATAAAATTTAAAAGGTTCAGAAAAATAATTTCACCCCTTACAGACACTATAGAAAGTCAGCTTGAGTGATCAAAGATTCTAGATGTTCTAATTTGTTTTTTAAAAAGTAAATTTGGATTGTGAAAACCTGTTAGAATAGATTTTTAATATAGTTTGTGAGCATGTAAGAAATGAAATGGTGATCTCTAAGAAACCGATCTTAATAACAAATCATACCTTTTTAATGAGCAGAACAAAGCATGTTACAAATGCAGTGCCTCGGTATTTGTAAGTCACTTCTCAAAATCTTTTACAATATTTGTTGCTAAGATTTTAAAAACTGTATGAATAGTACTGCAGTTAGCAAGTTCCACCCCCAGTCACACAGCAGCATGGATTCGTGGTTTCTACTCCTGTTCTCTTGAACATTTCTACCACGGATAGCAATGGGGTCACGGGAAGCACTTTATCACATGTACCAATGCATAGAGTCTCACATGAAAGCTAATGTGCTTGAAAAGAAAGGTGAGATTAAGAACATCTTGATTGACTGGACCAATTGAGAAGGGCTGGCCTGTCAGGCCGCCGTGTGAGGAGGCTCGTAGCACCGCTACCTTGCCCTTGGGTCTGCTCAGGCCAGAGACCAGAGTGGATGGAATTCCTTTTTACATACAACACAGAATTCATCGGCACTGAAGGAAAACTAAGACAAAAATCATTGTCCAGAAAGTACTAATTATAACAGTAAATGATAAATAGGTTTGTTGCTATCATTTTATTCAAATAAATAAAAACATAAAATTTTAGAGTAAGAAAAAATCCCATAGAAATAACATAATTTTCCTTTCATTTTCAAATTCTAAGATATCCTGTAACAGCCCAGATATATAGTTATCAGGCCTTTTCTTGAGTTATTCATGGCAATATCCCAGTGTTAGAACAATGCCTGGAAATTAGCCACAACAAATATTTATAGATTGAATGATTTAGGGAAAGGAAACTTTCTTTGCCACTGCATTGCATTTCTAGAAGATACCAGCTGCTGGAATGGTCTTCCTTATACTGCGTCAAACTCACTTTTCTATAACTCCTATTTATCAGATATAATTATGCTTGCCTGATATGAACACAACAAATCTAGTTTTCTTCCAAATATTTTAAGACAGCTAACATTTTCCTTTTAAGTGTGTATTATTTTTTCAGAAAGAAGGTCATGAATTCCTGAATCTTCTCTGTCTAACATGGTTTCCTATCCCTTTATAATTCCTATCATTCTTTTCTGTGTATGCCTAAATTTTCATATTTCCTTATAATGTGGTGCCCCGAATGAAACAAAACTCCAGATGGAAGTTGATATGAACATCATGCCATATTATTATAAGATTAGATTACCTGTGGGAAAGAAAGCTAGAATAGTAGCAATTATTTCAGTTTAGCCTGAAATCGATTAAAATCTTTAAGTATTTTCTCAAACTACAGGGAGGTCCTAGCTGACATCTGGGTTAAACATATTAATTTTCTTTTCCAAAATTAGATTTGATTTTCCACTTGGTTTTCTACAGCAAATCTTTAATTAGCCAAAGAATAAAAATAAGACATATCATAAGAAAAAGTTTATTCTAAGGTCATGTAAATTTGGTTTTTAAGTCTCATGCAGGACTAATCAGATAAACACACATTACTCCCTGTACTCATCCCTGAGGCCTGAAGACGACACCCCAGTACTCACGGCCTAGAGTCTCCTTAGGCAGGGAGCCAGTGCAGGCCCTGGGTCAGCATGGGGCTCTCGGTGAGAAGCTAGTTAGGGAAGAGGCCACTGGAAGACAACAGAACAGGATTGCCCAAGCCCCTTTCTGGGCCAAGTGTACACTGGATTGCATGAACATTGCTATTGACAAATAGAGAACTAGTCCCTGTGACATGCCCCCTGCCAGTCTACCCTGCACTCTGAAAAGAGGGTGGACAGAGAATTTCAGCCCAGGGGGGAGCAGGTGAAGAAAGGCGGTAAAGGCATGCAAGGACACAGCCCTGCCAGCCCTCCGCACACAAGTGAATGGATGAAATATGGGTCAGAAGGGAATCTGTCAGCATATTCCTAAGGTACACAGGGATTAGAATAAGAATTCTGCCAATTCATGCTCGGTGACTTGGACGTTGAGCCGTTTGTAGCTCTGGGAAGGGTAGCCCTGGAAGATGGGAAGCCCTCCTTCTTCATTTTTTTCTGCACTACAATGAGCCAGGGCCGGCCTGCCCATGCTCCCTTCCAGTCTGCCCATGCCCTGAGTCTGCTGCAAAGGAAGGCAACCGTGGCTGACCAAGACCTGTTACCCTTACGACTCACATGACCAAGGTTCTCTTGACATTTAAGTGAATGGAGGCTGGGTAAGTACGTCCAAGGGGGCAGGCAGAGAAGGAGGACCCCGAGTCACTGTGAGCAAGGTTATCGTCAAGGGGAGCCTCTCTCATGTCCTCACAATTGTGCTCTGGCTCCAAACTTGCATACCCCACTCAGCAAAACACAAACTTGGCTTACGCAGACTCTTTCTTCTTAGATGGTAGGTTAGCAACTACATCTTGTTCCTTGGGTATTTCCCTTGGATGACCTATCCCAGACCATCCTCCCATTCCAAAGTATTGCTTTCCACACTCAACAGGAATTCTAGTGATCACATATTCTCCATCCTGTGATATTTTAGCGATGTTTTGTGCCCCCTATAGAGTGTCCTGGGAAGTACCCTCCTGGCCTACTGATCAAGTAGGGGTCAGCTGAGAGTAACCCTTGCACTCTCTTCTCTTCATTTATGGGTTTAGGACCCACTTCCTATTCCTGTCAGGATGATAAGAGGTCTGGTTTAAATGGTTCACAGTGATATAATAAAAAAGCGTCTTTTGTCATCTGCTTTGCTAGGTAGCTTCTCTCCTTCCATGTGCCTTGATTTCTACAACAACAATAAAGGTGGGATGGGGGATCACTGACCTACCTTTTCCCAAGACCTCCAAAAGATAACCTTACCTGGTAATATAGGCTCTATTCTGCAGAAAATTCAGCATCTGATGCTCTGTTCCTGGGACCCCAGGGAAGGCCCGGGTAAGTGTTCGACCCTGCTGCTGACTGCACTGGGAGAGGCGGAAGCCACCAGGCACTCTGAAAGGTTGTAAGCATCTGCAGCATGGAATAATTGACCTCTCTAGTCTGGCACAGGAGGGAGCAATTTAATTTATAACTCCTGAACCACAATTCGTGAGCAGAAAGAGTTTCCAAGTAGTTCAAACAATTCTTCATAGGAATGTCAGGTTCAAAGATCACGACACGGAAAAATGATACGTTCTGCTTATACATTTGTTCTTTCCCTCCATCCTCATCCCCAGCCAAGCCACAGTCTTCTTCCTTAAATTCATTTGGAGAAAAAAAATCATGAAAAATATCTCTCCAACACAATCTTTCCCTCTATATCCTCAGCTGTACATATGCACAGCCATAGCAACTGCCTCCTGGTCCAAGGACACAGAGACACACAATAAAAAATAGTAACCGGTGAAAATGAAGACACAACTAATTTATCATAATTACCTGCACTGTGTTCTCCTAGTCTCTGCCTCCCTCATGCTTTGCTCGTGCTGCGGTCATAGGATCAAGACACCCACCATCCCTCTACACTTAGGAGATGGACTGAAGCCCCAAACTAACACTTTGAAATAAAAAGCATATCGTTTTTGATCACAGCATTCCTGGCCTTACTGCATTTGCCTCAGAAAAGTTGTTTCACATCCTTGATACTGGGCAGGCCATCCCTCCATCAGCCATGCAAACACAGGTTTGGGTGCATTCAGACAAGTGGGGCATGACCACCAGCTTCACATGCAGGATGTCACAGGTTTTTTCCATCGTAACCTCCGTTTGTGCCAGATGCCTAGGAAATCTTCAGCAGACCTGGTGCCAGGTTTCAGGAAGGCCATTATCTCATTTGGTCTTTTCAACATTTTACAGAAACATATTTGAGAGATTAGGTGCCATCCCCCAAGAACACATAAGCTAATAGGTAGCAGAGCTAGGACAAGAACACCGTGACATTAAAGTTCATGCTCTCAGCCTCAGCTTGTGTAACTTCTCTGAAGTGAGGAAAGCACTGAAAACCCTCCTTGAAAAACTGACACTGTGTCTCATCTTCAAGGTGTGCCCTGGAGGTGCTGCCCGATGTCCTGGCCACTCTTCATAGGCACACAAGTCTTCTCATCCCACTAGGGAGTGGGGCATGTGTTTTTTCTGAGAACCTATCATTATCCTTCCCCAACCTCTAGAAACTATGAGTTTGGATGGGAATTTGGCAGAACTTGTTCTCTTTCTAGTCCCTGTCTACCTTTAGTGGCTGTGTGATCTTGAGCAACTCACAACTGTTCTCAGTTCCAAATCTCTAATTACCACCCACT
Organism: Mormoops blainvillei; assembly: GCA_004026545.1. Classification (NCBI taxonomy): domain Eukaryota; kingdom Metazoa; phylum Chordata; class Mammalia; order Chiroptera; family Mormoopidae; genus Mormoops; species Mormoops blainvillei. The sequence goes on along the minus strand of PVJD01003713.1, from coordinate 54,588 downwards.
CTTCCTGAAGCACTCAAACGGTGATAGTATATGTGAAAGTACTTCAGAAATGGGAAAATATCCCATGTGGCACACTAGTCCAAGACCCAGTCCCAAAAGTTGGGTTAATGTGCTAGTTGCCATATACCAACTGGCAAAAAAAAAAACAACAAAAAAAAAAATTTAAATTGCACTAATTTTTCCCCTTTGCTATAGCTAACATTCTAAAACTTATTCGTGTTTAAAATGCTGGTTTAATAAAAGGCTTTTGGTAGAAACCAAGATGGCTGTCAAACAGGTTTCAGCTGTTGTGGTTTATTGTGTGAATCTGGAGCGTCTCCAGATTCAACAGTGTTGAGGTCAAATACAACATGCAGCATTAAACCCTGAGGCCTCAGAGCAGATGTCTGGAATAAGAAACGGTTGAGTCCGTGTTCTGAAGGGAGCAAGTGACTTAACAATCCTGTCACCACTTCCTTGTTGGTGTGGACTTCGCTCCCAACAGAAGCAGTCCGGGTCTCTGCCTCCCACATCTCCATCTCCACCAGAGTTAGGAGACCACACGGAACTGCAAAAAGCAAATGCTAACTTCCCGAGTAAGCAGCTCCAAGCTCTGAGAGCCACTTAGAAGACCCAATCTATTCCAAGAAGTTTTAGAATGAAATATGTTCCTTTAAGGCATGATGCTAAAAAAAAAAAAAAAAAAAAGCAGCCCTTTGCCAGTCACAGAAAAATGCTCTCTACGTAATAACCAGCATTTTCTTTACAAAGTGTTTTCAAATATTTTACTCTGTGTGAGGAAGGATTACTCTCTTTTTATAGAAGAAATGAACTAAATTTCAGTGACTCAGTCACATAGGTAGATGCCAAACTCAAACCCTGACAATGTTTTCAAAACATTGTAAATATTTTTCTATATTCCAGCCTTTTTAAATTTAATCAGCGAAATGCTGGGGTCATTTAAAACCATGGCTTGGCATTCAGTGAAACAACAAACAGAGCAACATAGTTAACTCTGAGAAACCATTTATTCCATAGTTTACAGAGAAACTCAATTTGAAACTGTATTTCCTGTTGTCCTCCAACACAGTGTTATACACACTTCCCAAACCTGCTCGCTGTTTTTGCTTTGAAAAAATTCTGTATGACTCTAACATTGTATTTTAAAAGCTCTTAAACTCTACTGTGAAATGCAAATGATATGTGTTATAGAATTGGGGAGGAAAAGGTTAAATTGTTCATAGAGGGGAAGAGAGATCAGGAACCAGTAAAGACTTTGATCCTTTTTCTTATTAGGGAAGAGGGAATATGGGCAAGCTATCTATTCAATTCACTTCCAAATGAAAAAAAAAAAAAGATTTTGCTTTTTTTATACCCTAAATATAGGCTAAAGTTTAGATTTGGGATTCCAAATCTAAATCATTTAGAATAATATAATTTCATTAGTCAACCTTCATGTCTACAATGACTTTGATGTCTATGTAAAGTAATAGTAATATCTTGCATGTGTGTTGGTCTTTTCTCTCAAACTACTTAAGCCCTTCATGGAGCCATGATCCTTCCCATTTTCAGACAATATTGTCATTAAGTTAGCGTACCATGTATTTAATGAGGGGAGACTAAACCAAAAAGAGTGTGTGGCATTTCTGGAGTTGTAGGTTACTCTCTAAAGAAAATTGGACGGGGACACGTGATTTCCCTTTACTTCTGGGATGCCAGCACCAACATCACACCAGGTAGCAAAGGAAATGAGGTTCCGTGGAATCAACCAGGAACTATGGAAACAAGTCAACAACAAAGTCAGTGCACCATCTCTGGGACCTCCCTAAGGAATGTGAAGATCATTCCTATCCAAAACAGCCAATTGGTAGGTGTTTTAATTATAAAATGTACATTTATTCATCTTTGTCACAACTGTACGTTACACCATGGTGGCATGACATTCATGCAATAATGGAGACATGTCGCGAGAAAGTGAGAACAAGGCAGGGAACGGAGGAATGAAGACCTTCAGAACGGAAGCCTGGGGTCCCCCCTCACAGGGTGTGCTCAAGTTGGATCTGCTCCATTGGGGGCCTCAGCAGTTGGGCATATCTGGTTCACCAGACGATGATGTTAAGGTGGGTCCTGCCTCTCCTTCCTGCAGGCCCAGTATGTCTGTAATTGAACTCACTCCACAGTGGGCTGAGTCTTTATCACAGTGATAATTCCACAGCCAAGCTGCAGGGCCCCTGACTATTGATTTTGCAGTCTTCACACAGCTCAGGGATTCCCTGGGTCCTGGCAGATGAGCAGCTATTTCCTGAATAAGCTCAGTGGCTGCCTTGCCTGACAAGCTGCCATCCAGTGTCTCAGATAAGAGTGACTGTTTACCAAAGGAGCACGATCAGCTTCTGGCATGGATGCTTCTGAAATCCTGTCACTACAGACTTTCTGGTACCAGAGAACCTCAGAGGCCAAGGGTCCAGCACCCCAAGAAAGCCACTCGCAGTATAAAGGACTGGGGGCTGGGCTCTGGGCTCCTGTGCACTTTAGGGTCCCCATGACTGGAAATTAGGTTTGAGAGTAAGCAGGGAGCTATGACTTCAAGGTCATCACACAAGTAATGGCACAACAGGGCAAGAGACAGGAGGGACAGGGCTGAGGTGGTGGAGGCGGACACACAGGTCATCAGTTGTCATCAAACAGTGTGACAGCTGAGTGCCATTCTTCCCAACTTCTGAGAAGGAGATTTGGACACTTAATGATGCCCAGGCAGCTGAACACCAACTGAATAGCAAAAGATATTTATTTACACACACACACACACTCACACTCAGCATTCAGGGAAACAGCTCTGTGCAGATATGATTCTGGATCTTGAGGTGGGGGATTTTCCTGGATTATGTAAATGGTTGCTAAGTGCCATCACCTATGTCCTTGTAGGGGAGGCAGAGGGAGACTTCACACACACACACACACACACACACACACACACACACACACACACACAGCAGAAGGTGGTGTGAAGACTGCAGCGGAGATGAGAGTGACGTGGCCACAAGCTAAGGAATGCCCCAGACGCTTTGAAACCCAACAGCCCCAAGGCCTGTCCGTGCCTGGCGGCTAACTGGCCACGTCAGTGCGGTGAGCTTGCCTCTGCTTAAGGAGAGTGGGGTAGGCCTCCAGTCTCCAACCAAGCAGGCATCTAATTAAGGAAAAATGTGTGGCAGTGCCAGCCCTCCTAGGGTTATCTTGGCACCTCCACTTCTTTGGGTTGTTAGGAGCAAGGTACCTTACTCTCTCTGCAATCTTCTCTTTCCAAGACAGGTGGCCTCTCCTCTCTCCATTAGCCAGGTGGCTCCTTGACTGGAATTTACACCAGAGAGTGCCTTGTGTTCATAGCTTTAAGTCCCTGAGATTCTGAACAACATAGAAAATTCCACACAGCATTCTATTACTTATACCTACCTAATAAAATACAAAAGGAACTTTTAGAATTGCTCTTATGATGAGGCAATAATTTGCTTTTAAGCAATAGTGTGTCATACCTGCGTGTTCCAGGAAGTCAGACAATGGTCCCCTGAGGATGGAACCTGGGACCTGACCTGCAGAAGTGCAGAGGCAGCATTTACCCAGTGAGTCCTGGTGGTCAGAGGGTTACCCAGCTCTGTTAGGGGATTACTGCTCTACTTATGCCTCTCGTTCTGTCATTTCAATATATGTCCAACATGGTTTGACAGTGACCACTTACACTTTATAGACCCCATCCATGAATGTCGGATACACAAGCATTTGAATGAAAAGCAAAATATTATGATTCACAAACTGTCTAGTTCTAGCATGCAAGAAAATATGCAAAAAAATGGAAGCAAACTTTGATTTCCAAAACAACCAACTAATGACATTTCCAATAATTTTTAGAGCACCAAATTATGAGTGCCCAAAGATTTAAAAAGTTCAGACATATACCTATCTATAATAGGTTTTGTTCTTTTGCAGTTAACAGAATAAAAATGATTGATTTCCTTTAATATTCATTCTTTAAAAGACTATATAAATCACATTTCGATTATTTCTTTTGGCTATGATTTGACTTGATTTGAGACTTTTTTTTTTTTAACTAGTTACTTACATCAGAACGTACAGGCTGTGGTGTGGCGTCAACTCTGGTCTTCCCACGAACTCATCCTTTTGAAGTGCTTTGGGTCAGCTTGTTGGGGAAAGGCTGGTTTATGTGAAGGAACAGACTCCCTCTAGTGGGTACAGACAAGAAAGTGTTTTATTCCTTTGAGGATGAGTTAACAATTTCTATTTCTGAGCACTAGCTCTTGGTTTTCGGCTTAGATTTCCCCTAGAAAAGCTGCACTTTGTGATATTCAGTTTACCAAGGATCCATCTAGTAGGCTATGGATGTTTTTGTAGTTTACTTGTATTTCCTCTGTTGTCTTTTTTCCCCCACTATGATTCTCTTCATTGTTCAAGTCCTTGAACTAACAAGTATTTATAAATGCCTGCCATGTGTCAGGCACGGGCTCTAGGCATTGGTAATACAACAGTGAGTGAACAGAATGATTCAGAAACTTGTCACGGGAGCTTCAAACACTGTCAGACACGTTTACTGTGTGCCAGTGATTTGTAGTTATGAGGAATCTGGGAAGCAACGAAACTGGCCCCAGTCACACAGGTGGCATTTTGGTACACCATACCTCAGACAGCTGCCCATACCAGACCACCTGGCAGCTCTGAACCTGGCAGCCCAGAGTTGACCTGCATCGTGGTGATTTTTTACTTGTCTGCTTCCTCCAGCTGACACGTGTGCACCACGAGATCAGGGACTGTGTCTGCTTGTTCCTTTCCTTACCCAGTATGTTCTCAGCCCTGTGCGTTCTCCAGAGTAACTCACTTAAACACTTAATGATCATGAATCGGTGAGGGAAAACCAAACTCAGGACTAACTGACTCCAAGCCCTCCTCATTCATGTGTTCTGCCACCTCCATGAGTTTCAAAAAAATTGAAGCGTCCCCTGACTGGTGGCTCAAGTGAATTATTTTAGTTATATGTCCTCTCCATTTTCTTTTGGCGTAAGGAAAGGAATCAGAGTCTAAAATAACAAGATCTGAATTGTCGCTGGATTCAAAATCTTTAAGTAAATTCTTGCTTGCCACCTCTGCTGACTTGTACAACGAGAGGAGACAGGAAGAAGCCCCAGGCACATTAACTCAGGCTGCATGGACTCCCCGGGAAGAGCCATCAGCTTCTGGGTGGAGAGCGGGGGTGGACACAGATAAGCAGCCTTTCCCTCTCACCTGCCAGCCGTAGATAGAACTTAATGACTCTGTAAAGTGTCGTTTCCACGGTATTATTTTTATGACTTATTTTATGGTAGTTATTTCCTCAGTCATGATAAGCCCTATACTACTATTTGCCACTCACCACCAGTCTTATGAGCATGATAGCTATCATTCACGTCTATGAACCTCTCTCTGTGTGTTTGAATGTCATTAGCAGCTCCCTGGTCTGAGTTACCCATGGCAGATTGGTAAATATTGAAAGAGCAATCTTACCATTTGAAGTGCTTCTGGTTTGAATCACTGTTTGTTCAGTGGCGGCACAGCCCTGGAATCACTTGATAATAAGGTAGGATCGGCTTCCAATGCTGCATAAGCAGGAAAAGTCACCAGGAATAGGAACATCTCATCTATCTTCCCTTTAGTTTGCATTTTACAGAGTAATTGCCAATGTCTGCTCCAGTTACACAAGATGGTAAAACAAACGCCAAGGAGAAAACTGAAAAGAGGTTATCTCAGGTTGACAGTTATTTAAAAACAACAACCACCCAAGGGAATCCTGAACTGCACTAACCAGGTTCTTTACTAAAATCCCAGGGTGGCTCTTCCCTCCTTGGGGAAGTTCTTTGTGTCTGAGCCATTCTAGAAAGGGGAGTTTGCCAGTTGACGGCACAGCTCTCTCATTTTTACTGATTGTTTTTCCCACAGTCAGATGGGTTTATGGTTAATAATCCCATCTTATTTTGAGAGGTCACATATCAGTTTCTGATGGAGTTAAATTACCCCTAGTTACTATTTTTAGTTTATTTTATGCATACCAACTTCCTCATAAACCTGTCTCCAGGTGGGTGGATCTAAACTCTAGGAAGATCTTCCAAGGAAGAGCTCTATCTCCATCTTCTCCTTCTGCCCTTCTGCAATGATCTCTTCTCCTGCAGTGTCCACTGTCACTTCTGTGCACAACTCTCATGGTTGACCAGTCCTCCCTTCCTGAAATCTTGGCACCCCCTGGGCATCTCTTCCTGGATTTCCTACTCTTGCCTGAAGCTCAACAAGTCCAAGGTGAACTCACACCCCACTCTGCCCCTATATCCACATGGGCTTGGGATCTGCCCCACCTGTGAGTCCCTGCTGCTCACAGCCAAGCGGCCTGCTCTTTTCTTCTTGGACTTCTTCAAACTTTTAACTGCCTCCCTGCTTTCCAAGTACCACTCCCTCTGCAACCTGCTCTTTCTCTTCTTGATGCAGCAGCTGTCAATCACCCTGCGGCCCACCAACCTCGAGTCCACCACCAAATGAGAGAGATGTCTCAACCCAGCAGGCATCCAAGCCCCCACAACATGGTCCTCCTTGATGGCCCATAGACTGACGCCCACACCACTGGTCACCTCACCCTATTCCCACAATGAGTCCTTTCCTGTCTGCAGGTGCTCACGTGCACTGTTATGGCATCCTAGGGTGCCGGTGTTAATGCCGCTTTTCCCAATTCCATCCATTCCTTCAGGCCTTTAATTCAACTCACTTGCCAATGTCCAGTTCCTCCTACAAGAGACTGTTTTCCTCCAAATCTTTACACACGTTGTTGGCCTTTCTCCCATACTTGCCTTATGTTCTTCTTGGTATTATAGTTATTGATTTACACATCTTATTACACTCACGCATGCACACACACCTCGCACCCCACACTGGAGGTGGTCCATACTTAGGAAAACACAGCAGCTCGGGGTTCTAACCCTAACAACTGAGCACATGGTCTGGCAAATTCCTCATCCTCTGGATTCAGTTCTCTGAAAGTGAGTGATGCTCAGCCTTTTCAAATCTGATTGAATTCTGTATCTTAAGTTCCAGTTCCACTCACGAAGCTCTAGCCCTTGTTATTAAATTTAATTACATGCCTTCCATGACCCCAGGCCCTGTGATGCCCCCCCAAGCCTCACACAGTATCAGGGCTCAGAATGGTGGGGAAATTAAAGACCCTTGTTTTTAGGTGGATCCTTTGGCTTAAAACTGATCTCAGAATTTAGAAGAAGTTTGACAAGCATGAGGTTGACTCACAGAGCACCAAAAAACATTTCACGGTTACATTTATCAGACTTTAGAGTTTTCAGTTGGACCAAAATGACCCAGTTCTTAATTATTATAAGACTGATCTTGGGGTAGTAAAGCCTAGCTGTGGCTTCTGTTTGAGAAGAGATAGGCCATGTGACAAGTAGATATCCCCAAAGTGAAAGCCCAGTAGAGGTGGTGAAGCCTCTCAGCCATGGAATTTTTCTTTCTCAGTGGGAGCTGATTTCAGGCCCTGTCATCCAACGGCTCAAACTGTGGTCTTGCTGGAGCTTCCTCCTGGGAATGACTGAGGAGAGTGAAACGAGAGGGGAAGTCTGGTTCTCCCAGCCAGACACATGGACACAGGGCAGTTTCCCGCACGGTAGACTTCCCAGACTCATTCATAGGCATGTTGGGTATGGCCCCTCATTGAAACTTAGCAAAACAATCTATGGGTCCCCTTCACTCCCAGTGATTCTGAGAATCACTCTCTAAAATGCCTTTGTGGGGATTAGCTAGCAAGTGATGGAAGGCAAAACAGGGATTAAGGTGGAAAGGTTTGGGGCCAAGCATGAAAAGGCACAACAGTGGGGAGGTGAAGTGCCCTCAAACGTCCACATCACTCGTTCAGGTACAAGTCATCCATCTGGTGCATAGGCCATGAGTCTAATGAAGGACAACAGAAAATACAGTTGCCATTTTACAAAATTTTTATTGATTGATTAATTTTTAGAGCAAGGTGATGGGGGAGAGATTTGTTGTTTCACTTATTCACATTTTTATGCATTCATTGGTTGCTTCTTGAATGTGCCCTGACCAAGGATCAAATCCACTAGGATGATGCTTTAACCAACTGAGCTACCCATCCAGGGTTGCTTTTTGATAGAAAAGATTTAAAAAAACATTAACTGATAAACACAAGTACTGGATACTTGTGTGACCTCCTCTTCCGTCAGCATGAGTGAGCATGTGTGCACATGCACACACATGCACGTGGCTTTCTCCACATCAGCCAAGTGTGCTTATTCTGCACCAATTGCCAAGAATATTTTTTTCTCTACAGGAGCTGAGTGTTATAACTATTTATATATTTGTCTGGCTATGTTTCTTGTCATGTTCCAAAAAAATTTTATTTATTTATTTATTTTTAGGAAGAGGCGAAGAGAGGGAGGGAAACATAAATGTGTGGTTGCCTCTAGTGCGCCCCCTACTGGGGAGGTGGCCTGCAACCCAGGTGTGTGCCCTGACCAGGAATGGAACCAGCAACTCTTCAGTTGATAGGCCGGCATTTAATCCACTCAGCTACAGCAGCCAAGGCCCAAAAAATTTTAAATGGCTTATTTGGATAAGTAATATGCCAAGAATTTAAAGCAGAAGGGAAGTGAAAAAAAAAAACCTAACCAAAAATGGAATCACAGGAGTCAGGAAAAGAATTTGAGCATAGTATACTGGCCTATACACCTGTTCCCAGTGAACCATAAATTTGCCCCTAAGCTTTCAAGTGGCCAAGTTCCCAGTGAAGAGAAACCTAGTCAATTATATAATTCTGATTTCTAAGACGAATTCCCAAACTTTTGTGTGCACTTGAACCACCTGAAGAGCTTAGCCTCACTGAGGCCCCCCAACAGAATTTCGAATTCTATAGACGGGGGAGGGGAGAGATCCTGGAATTTATAATTTTATCACATTCCCCTTGATCCCTCAGATAAAAGAAATCAAGTTCTCAGAGTAAGAACAGTTATTTTTGGTATTAAGATCATATAGGACTTTCTTTCAGGGATGAAGCAAAAGGAGGGGAATAGAAGGGAGTGCATCCCGCTTATGGAAACCGATGTTTGTGAAAGCCTGTCTCCAGGGGACACAGGTCACCTAAAATTCTTGATGCGGAGTTCTCAATACACGCGAACTTTGCGTGACCGTGTAAACTTTCGTTCATTTCAATTCTGGAGCAAAAGAGGCTTGACTCTTTATTTTTCACATCTCACATTTTGTCACCTTGAAGCTGAAGTGAATCTGAAAGACTCTGAGGGTGTTTCATTCATGATTTATTTTTAAATAAATCAAGGACTAGGTGAGACAGTCTTTTGTTTTCCTAGGAAAAGGATAATTTGGGTTGGTTTTAGACAATCTCCTTGCAGGTGTTCATAATGTGACTATTCTCAAAACTGGGGAAGAAAATGGCATGAGTGTGGGGCTATTAGACCTCCATCACCTGTTCAATAACTTTCTGTAGAGGACTTGGTATTTGATGAGAATACAAGAAAAGGCAGGCTGCCTCCATGGTGTGTGCAGACAAGAGGTGATTGGAATGCAATGTGCTAAGTAGTCTAAGTGAGGACATGCAGAACACTCAAGGGAGGCAACAAAGCCGTACCTGGTGGGCAGGGAAGGTTTCTTGGGAGATGTTACATGTCAGCTAAGATGTAATATGTAGGTATAAATTAAACATAAATTTATGTTCAGTAGGTTAAGCGTGGGTTGGGATGGGCTTCAAAATGGAAGTTGGAAGAGAATGTTATAAAATAAACAAACAAATGAACAAAAAACTTACCCAGCTTGTTGTGGACATCCATTCCTGAGACAAAAGGAGGTATGCTGCCAAAGCTGAAAGACATCCAGTCTGACCTCTGCATGCTGTATGTGGGACTGGTGTGAAAACATTGAGACATGAGGAGAGGGGCCACATCTTGCATATTTATATGCAACTTTATAACTGTAATCCTTGCATGTTTATAATTGTAATCCTTGTTAAAGCTACAGATTAAGGGCCCTCGTAATCCATATTAAGGAATTTAGACTAACCCAAGAGATCTGGGGAACCCTTAACCTGGTGATGATTTATTCGCATTTAGAAAGATTACGGGAACCCTTCAAACTCTCCAATCATATCTTTCATCACATGTAAGGTCAGGTAATGGACATGAATTATTTGGCACCTGAAAACCTAAAGGAGTGAAAGACAGTTAGAACGAAGCCCATGCGTTACGGAGTAGCCCAAGCAGCTCCGCAGACGAGCCCTGTCGTGGCTGCCCCGGGGACGCCAGCTCTGAGGTACTGGACCAGCTGCTGCCACCTGGAAGTGAAGGTACTTTGCCGGTAGTGAGATTCTAAATCAATGATCACATTCATATACTTCTCTTATTTTTTTCCCCTCACATATCTCACCACCATACCTCCATTATCCCAGCAATTAGTTTCCAAGGAAAAGGAAAATTGGGCATATAATACTATCTATACACCCCTGTACACACCCCTTTCTCAGCTCCCTGAGAAAGGTAAGCAGGACATCAATAAATGTTACGAATGGGTCAATTATTTGGACAGGGACATGGAATCTATTGGTGGAAAGGTGTTCTCAAGTATGATAGCAAAAGACAAATATTTTATTTACGTTTATGATGAATAAACCCCTTTTTAAAGCTAAAGCTAGAAGATGGAAGTCTAGGCCACAGTGTATAAAGGGTATCCATGGCTTTGCTCAAGGGAATATGAGTGGGCCGACAATCCAGAGTAATTCAGTTTATAAGAAAACTACCCTGGTTTTCATACTAGATCATTAAACTAGAATACTGGCTAATGAGGTTATTTGAAGGAAAAATAAAATGTTCTCAGAAATGAAACTCCTAAAATGATTCCCAGGTGTAGTTTGCCATCTACTGGTCATTTGTGGAAATAAAAAAGGTCAGAACAATAGTTTTCAAATCAGGTTTATTGGCAAAGGGATGACTCAAAACCACATTTCAATTTTAAGACACCAAATTATATGATGAAACCCTCTGAGGTTTGTGTTGGTGGGCAAAGAGGTGGGTGGGTGAGTAGGTCATTTCTAAGAAATTGGGTGCTTCTGGGAAGCAGTACAGTGTAAGTGAATGGTTCTCAAGCCTGGCTACCCACAGAATTACCTGGAACACCTTATAAATGTACAGATGGCCAGGCCACACTGCAGACCAAAGAACTTAGATTCCCTTAGGTGGGGTACAAACAATGCATTCAAAAGTCTCAGGTGATCCTCCTGTGCAGCCAAGGTGAGGACCACTGTGTGGTGGGTTAAGACTGAGGATGCCAGCTGTCCCTCTCTCTATTTGAGTTTCACCGTTATTTATTACCTTGAGCAGGGAAAGTGGGCTAATTAGATAACATCTATGTACCTCATAAAATGAGGATATTAACTTCTCCTGGGGTTGTTGTGAGGATTAATATGATCATAGGTGTCAAGTGCTTAGCATAATGCCTGGTATTGTGCTCAACAAATGCTAAATGTTTAATGGCTCTTTTTATCAAAGAAAATGTTTTATGAGTTAATAAAAAGAATAAACAAAAAAGTAATTTAAACTATAAACCTTAATGAAAGTTTCAATTATACTTTTTAATTAAAATGTTATTCATGATTGTCTTAATTAAAATATATTTAATTACAAAAACAACCTTAGAATACAGTGTGAGATGTTTTACTACACATGACCAGCAACACAAATGCACAATTACAGTACTCAAATCTCAATATCATATACATTTAATGTATTACAAATGTACAACAGTAAGATAACCCCTTCCTTAAAAACTTTATAGAAGCACTTACATTTCCTTAAATACAAGGCTCACAGAAACCTATAACAAAACCTAATCATCTGTTCACATGCCAAGGACAATAAATTAATCTTTAAAAGTATCTATGAACCAGAAAAATTCTCTTTTTGAGCTTGGTAAGCCAAAGACTAACAAGGAATATTTAGAGGCTGAACAGAAACTAGCAGCAAAGATGTGAAACAAGGAGTTTGAGAAAAAACAAACAGTTTAGTATTGTCACTTACATATGCCTGCCAAGCTCTAGGTTTCCTACGCTCAATCAGATCAGGATGAACACAGCAACTGTAAAGAAATCAACATAAATACTGAAGTGCGGTGTCCTGGAAAACACACTCACTGCAGAAATGCCCATAGTAATGAACGCCACCTGGCGGTACGGTAGTGAAATGGTATGGAATAAAACGTTAAAAGGAATGGTAATGTGAAATACAAAAAGGATGTCTAGATAACTTTTACTTCAAAACCTAAAGTGAAAATACAGAATGTTGAGTTCTTTAACTTTGTGTATCTGTTACAACTAGGAATTGCTACCTTCAAAATACTCACTGATCTTATTTTTGGATTGATCACCATCCGACAGGTCCTGTACTCAGGGCTACCTACACAGTGATGCATAAAACAAGGTCCTCTGAGAAAAAAGAAACCCGGATCTAGGAAGTACTCACCACACTTTTAAAAAATTCAATGAAATAAGTCTTCTGAATCTAAAGAGAAATATTTCTTCCAAAAAGATGACTTTCTAATTAAGAATGTTTGCATACATAAACAGCAAATCAAAATTTCAGAAGTTCAGAGACTGAGAAACTCTAAATTGCTCATTTGACTATTTCAGTGGATGTGATACCCATTTCATCACCTGCAGGTGTGTTCTTCCCAAAGTACATCCTTACACACAGCATTTTAAAACAATGAAACAAACATTTTATCTATTCTTTCATATCTAGTCGTAGTAAAATATGGAACAAGTAGCATTTTTTAAAAAAATCTGGCCATCAAAAGCAATTTAAACCAATCAGATTTTAGGGCTGAAATGCTGTCTTAAATTATGTGACACCATCAGTGTGGTAGCAAATTTGGGGAGAGGCAGCAACCGTGGTTGAGCATGTGAGAGTGTTAGAATCAATCTTCATCGTCTCTTTGAAAAGGCACGACCTGAATTTCTCTGGCTATTCTCTCTGCTAAGGTTTTACTGCTTGCAGCAATTATTCTCCGTGACATCAAATCAAATGGTCCACCTGAAATCAATCACATATGGAAAATGGTTACATTCTGTATTTAAAACTATTCCTATAGAACTAGAACAGCAGTAGACACTATAGTCAATCATAACATGTTAATGCTTTCAGTTATCTTTTCAAAAAGCTACTCTTTTGCATAACCATGTTTAAGCTTTGACAACATTCTAGGCATCTTTTTTAAAAAAAACAGTTGGGGGTGTGTCTCAATCACACCAGTCTGAAAAGTGTCATTTTTCAGTTTCTCTCTTTGTGCTCTTTTATTACTCTGATGACCTCTGTAATGTTTGGGAGTCTGTGGACAGCAAATCTGGCCAGTGTGTTTTCATACCTCTCCTCCCCATTTTCCTGACTTCTTTGTCCTCCTTCTCCCAGACGACTGGTGAATTTTTAACCCAGGTTCACCTGACTTTGAAAAATGTCACCACCAGTTTGAAGCATTTAACCTCTGTGGGCCTGAGGCAGAAAGTGATGGGAGGCAGAGGTTGGTCATCAGCTATCACATGGTCACCACTCAGAGTTCTTGGTACAATCCTCAGGTTCCTGGGCCTTCCAGACTTTTTCTACAGCCTGTCTAGAGCTCCTGCTACTTACATTTGAAGAGGCTCAGCCATTTGTCATTAGGAATCCCATACTACCCGTAGCATCTTATTCTGTCTGTACCCCAGAATGTTTTTTTGATTTTGCAGAAAATCACTTGTTTTGCCTTTAAGAGTATAACACATATCAAACATTGAAAAACGAGCCACATGGGGAGGAAAGTCCAACAGAAGAGAGAGGAAATGCTTCACTGCCATGTCACACTACCTGTCACATCCATTAGTACCCCACCAGCTTCAGTGACAATGATGCCAGCTCCCGCCATGTCCCAGCAGTGAATGCCCATTTCGTAATATGCATCAGCAGCTCCGCTGGCCACAAGGCACATATTGACAGCTGCTGTCCCGACGCCTCGGATCCTAACAAACAGCATTTAAAAATGAGACTGGAAAAAAGAATTCTTTCAAATAAGTATTCCTCCTTAACTTCAGTTCATTTTAAGTGCTGACTGAGATCATTTGAACCCATCTAGAGGATGTACATAATAAAAGGTCATATCTAATTTTAAAACAAAAATATGTAAAATCTAATTACTATGGTGCACTATATAAATGACAAAGTTAATCCTCATAAAGTAATTCAGTAAGATAAACATTAAAACAATATTTTCAAGAGGAAAAGCTGAAAAAAAACCCTAAATTCTACTATCATGGCATGCATGCGTATATAATCATGTCTGTCAAAATCCAGTAAAAAGGACTATCTTAGATATCACAAAGATTTGAGTTTGCTCCCTGCTGAGCTGCTTAAAAACTGTAATTTGGAAAAACTTCATTCTTCAAATTGTAGCTTTTTGCCATTAAAATGGGGATATCAACTGCCTTGGTTCGCCGCTGTGATGACTATAAATTATGTGAAGCACCCAGCAGAGTGCCTAACATACACTGGGTTGACCAAAAAGTCCTAATGGTTTTTTCAATAAAATAAGACACATATTTAATTTTCACCAATAACTTTATTGATCTGGATACTTTTAGTATGTTGGCTACCTCCTGCATGTTATAACATTGATTGTCCTCAATTAATGTCTTAATTTGATTTCTATCTACTTTAACTGGTCTACCACCATGGAGCCCACCACGAAGCATCATCCAGTGAGAAATTCCCAGCAAGAAGCTTCACAAACCACTTTTGACATGTTCGATCAGTTACAGCATCTTCTCTATACACTGCACAAATCCTTTTTTGTGTTTGTTATGTTTTTACCTTTCCTGAAATAATAAAGCATAACATGCCAAAAATGTGTATCTTCTCCCATCTTCAATATTAAAAGGACTACACAAAAATTCACTAATTTTAATGTATTTTAAATTTTTATCTTTATTTTTTTATTTTGTTAGCTTCTGATTTTTTTTAAGTAAATGTTTTTGGTTGTGCTATTAGTTTTCACAATTTTTTTTCTCTCCTTTCTGCCTCCTCCACCCTGCACCCTCCCCACATAGTTCATGTCCATGGGCTGTACATATAAGTTCTTTGGCTTCTCTATTTCCTACACTATTCTTAACCTCCTTGTCTATTCTATGCCTACCAATTATGTTTCTTATTCCCTGTACCTTTTCCCCCATTCTCTGCCTCCCCCTCTCTGCTGATAACCCTCCATGTGATCTCCATTTCTGTGATTCTGTTCCTGTTCTTATTGTTTGCTTAGTTTTTGATTTTTAGGTTCAGTTGTTGATAGTTGTGAGTTTGTTGTCATTTTACTGTTCATAGTTTTTGATCTTCTATTTCTTAGATGAGTCTCTAATATTTCATATAATAAGGGCTTGGTGATGATAAACTCCTTTAACTTTACCTTATCGGGGGAGCACTTTATCTGCCCTTTCAATCTAAATGATAGCTTTGCTGGACAGAGTAATCTTGGATGTAGGTCCTTGCCTTTCATGACTTTGAATACTTCTTTTCCAGCCCCTTCTTCCCTGTAAAGTTTCTTTAGACAAATCAGCTGATAGTCTTACGGGAACTCCTTTGTAGGTAACTCTCTCCTTTCCCCTTGCTGCTTTTAAGATTCTCTCCTTATCTTTAATCTTGGGTAATGTAATTATGATGTGCCTTGGTGTGTGCTTCCTTGCTTCCATTTTCTTTGGGACTCTTTGGGCTTCTTGGACTTCCTGGAAGTCTATTTCCTTTGCCAGATTGGGGAAGTTCTCCTTCATTATTGGTTCAAATAAGTTTTCAATTTCTTGCTATTCCTCTTCTCTTTCTGGAACCCCTGATTTCAATGTTGGAGCACTTATAGTTGTCCCAAAGGTTCCTAAGCCTCTCCTCATTTTTTTGAATTCTTGTTTCCCCATTCTGTTCTGATTAATGTTTATTTCTTCCTTTTGTTCCAAATCATTGATTTGAGACCTGGTTCCCTTCCCTTCACTGTTGGTTCCCTGTATATTTTCCTTTATTTCACTTTGTATGGCCTTCATTTCGTCCTTCATTTTGTGACCAAGCTCAATCAATTCTGTGAGTGTCCTGATTACCAGTGTTTTGAACTCTGCATCTGATAGGTTGGCTGTCTCCTCACTGCTTAGTTCTTTTCCTGGAGTTTTGATCTGTTCTTTCATTTGGGCCATTTTTCTTTGTCTCGGTGCACCTGTTATGTTGTAAGGGACAGAGCCTTAGGTATTTGCCAGGGCGAGGTAACCCTCTTTGCTAAGTTGTGGTGCTGTCTGTGGGGGAGGGATCAAAGGAAACAATGCCACTTGCTCCCTCTGCTCTAGCCCCAATTTCCGTCACTTCCCTCACTTCCCACAAGCAGATTGTGTCCTTTCAGGTGCTGATTTGCAGGTGGGTGGGTTTGTGTACATGCTAGAATCCCTGGACACCTCCAATGGACTATCATGTGAGACTTGGAGTTTCTCTGGTCTTTGCAAGCCCCACAGGATTTTACAGCTGGAGGTTTTGAGTCTTTAGTTTCCCGGTCACCCAGTTCCCACTTCGCCTGCAAGGTCCACCATTTTGCTCGGGGTCCTCTCCACCTGGCCGCCAGTCTCCACCCCTCCTGCCAATCTGGATGAATGTTTCTTTAACTCCTTCATTGTTGGAGTTCCATGTAGTTTGATTTTCCAGCAGTTCTGGTTGTATACTCTTTTTAAATTGGCTGTTATCCTTCTTTTGGTTATGTGAGGAAGCCAATGAAGCGTTTCTACCTACACCTTCATCTTGGCCGGAGTTCCTGATGTTTTTTGTTTTAATGCACACTGATATGACAGCTGTCACAATACAATCTAACAAAATTGTTATGAATGAAGTTAAAGACAACTAAGCACTACTAGGGCCGTCTTATGGAAAGAAACAAACTTTCTGGCCAACCCAACCAAAGGGCCTCAGTAGAGGGGAAGCCATGGTTCTGCTGAAATCATTCCCTAAACCATGATGCCAGAAAATATTATGTAAGGAAACAGACACAGTGCATTTCACCTGAGTCCCCAAAATAAAGGAAATGGATCCATAATAATCTACTTTGCCTCATAAATGTCCTTTCCTAACTAGGAAACTATTAGACTGTTTCCACTTATTTAAGGCATTCATTCAAATAAAGCATTCGCCTACAAATAAAGCTGGATTATTAGATGTTTTTTAATCAGGTCAACAAGTCTTATAACTCTAGTGGTATTTTCAGAAAAAAAAACAAAACAGAATTGGTAGTGAATTAAAAACCACAAAAATCTGTGGTTATTCAACAGCTTTATTTTTATTATTATTTTTCAAGCAAATAACTACAGTAAATGTCAGAGAAATGCTATTTAACATAGCCATTAACTATATTAAAGTTAATGACCTCCAACATCTAGCTTTCTTGAAAATTTAAGGACAAATGTATGCAAGTGTTTACTACTGGCTTTTAATTTCTTTGCTTATAAAAGTTGTATTATAGAACAACTCTGAGTCTGGAGAGTAATAGTGGCATTATGATGTTAACCCCTTTACTACCTTCTCCGAAATAAAAATAAAATGAAGGCCTGACAAGGTGGTTCCATTGGTTGGAGCATAATCCGATAAACTGAAAGGTTGTGGGTTTGATCCCCAGTCAGGGTGCAGGCCTAGGTTTTGGGTTCCTCCCGGGTCGGGGCACAGAAGAGAGGCAGCCGATCGATGTTTTTCTCTCACATTGATGTTTTTCTCCCTTTCTATCTCCCTTCCTTCCCCTTTCTCTAAAATCAATAAGCATGCCCTTGGGTGAGGATAAAAATAAAAATAAAAATAAAATAAAATCAGCAAGGACAAATAAAACCTGTAAGACCCATTCCTTCAGCAAGTCTAGGAATCAGAAAACACGAATTCTAAAACCACCTCTGATAAACGGAAAACAAGGAAGAGGATTCTAACAGAGCCTGTGGGTGCAGAGAGCTGGGAACAGCAGGAGGGAGCAGCAGACCCAGAGGGAATGCACAAACCAGCCTACAAAAGAGAAACTGCAACAATGGATACAAACCAGTATCTTGTACTTCACAGCCGGTGTACAGCAACAAAGGGGCTGGGAAACACACAGAGACTGATGTGGCAGTGCAGGGATGCTGTGTTTCTCCAGAAGAATCAGGTAAGACAGGAAAGGCTATTCCACATATGTGTGTATATGTGAAACCAAAAGAACCACACCAAGCTCACAGAGACAGAGGCAGGAGTGGAGGGTAAGTGAAATGGTGAAGGGAATCAAAGGTACAAATTTTCAGTTATAACACAAGTAAATCCTGGGGATGTAATGTATAGCATGGCGACTGTAGTTAGCATTACTACGCTGCATACGTGAAAGTTGCTGAGAGAGTAAATTTTAAAAAGTTCTCATCACAAGAAAAAATATTTTGTAATTCTGTATAATGATGGATGTTAACTAGACTTATTGGGGTGATTATTTTGCAATATACACAAGTATCGAATCATTATATGGTACACCCGAGACTGATACAATGCTGTATGTCAATTATACCTTGGTAAAAGAGGTGGTACCTCTTGGAAACAAAGAAATGAAGAAAAAGTAGGAACTAAGAGAGAAAAATTAAGAATCTTACAGAAATGAAAAAGAAAACAGACATGCCAACTGCCCCTCACCCCCGCCAACAGATATTCATTAAAGAAAATGCACAGCAGGGCAGAATGGACAGAATGAAGAAATCTGAAACCAGGAACCCGATCACACAACGAACAGAAACATAAAACGGGAGACCAAATCCACACAAAACTACTGCAAAACACTGAACAGTGCTAATAAGTGCTTTGGGTTTTTGGCTGATAAACTTTCCCCCCGAAAAATCAACAGTAAAATTAAAGAAAACTGAAACTGAAATCAATCCAATCTGAATTAAATATCCCCAAATAGTTGTGAAAGATGGGGGGAAGGGGTATGTTAAATCAGAAATACAAAAACTAAACACAGAAATAGAGGGGGGGGAACCCAGGAGGAAATAAAGCAAGATGATCAAACTCAGAAAAGAAAGTGGGGCAAAAAAAGACAAAATGACATCAGGAGAGAAGACTACATTTCAAGACAGCCCCTAGTGAGAACAGATACATGTGAAAAATAAAGTGCCATGAGGAAAAGAAAAAGAAAAAAAAAGTCAAAAGAGTCAAAGTGGCTGAAATGGAGAACACAGAGGAGACTGAACTGGCCTACTGGTGTCTCTGAAGCAGAAAATGAAAACAGACTTAAACTAATATTTAAGACTACAATTCAAGAAAACTTGAAAAAATAAAAAGACATGAATCCACATGTTGAAGGAGAAAACTATCCAAGAATGAGCAATTCCAAAATATATCCTTGCAAAACAACCAGACATCAAAGATTAAAAGAAAAACAAATTCTCAGAGGTTCCATGTAAATTGTGAAATAATTTGAAAGCCAAGAAAATTAGATTGGCATCAGATTTCTCAAAAACAATACTCAAAGCACCCTGACTGGTGTGGCTCAGTGGGTTGGGCATCGTCCCACAAACTGAAAGGTCACTAGTTTGATTCCCAGTCAAAGGCACATGCTTGGGTTGTGGGCCAGGCCCCCCAATTTAGGAGTGCACGAGAGGCAACCAATCAGTTTTTTGCACACTGATATTTCTCTCCCTCTCTCCCTCGCCCAACTCTCTAAAAATAAATAAATAAACTCTTTTTAAAAACCATACAAAGTAAAGGTGGCTAAAGAGATAGGATGGCTAAATGGCTGGAGCCTGGATCTTGCCTTGGCGGAAGGAAAATGCTACAAAGGACATTATTAAATCAATTGCCCAAAGTGAACTTGGATGGTAGATTAGAGAACAAGTTTATAAATTCAGTAATGCACTGTGCATATGGAAGACAATATCTCTGCTCCTAACAAGTAACAAACTGAAGTCCTTAGGGATAAAGAACTATAGTGTAATTAATTTACCTTAAGATACTTCTGAGAGATAAAAGTGTGCATGTACACACACACACACAGAGGGAATAAAAAAAGGACAGACAAATGGGGTAAAATATTAATACATGATTCTGGGCAAAGGATATACTATTTTTTTTTATTATTTCTTCAAATTTTGTTAAGTTTGAAATTATTTTCAAATGAAAAAATTTCAAATTACATTAGAAAATTAGAATTATGGTACTGCTTCCATGTCAATTAATAAAAACTTTCATTTCTAAAAGAAAATTATTCCTTACTATGTTAAATTATCAGGAAATCTTGGGGGGAATGAATCAGCTTACCCATGAATAGGGATGCAAAGAAGCTTTTCCATGTTAGAAAGAATAGTTCTCACAGTCTCTGGCGTTCTGCAAGAGCCCAACTCTGTCACCAAGAGTGATCTGGTAATATCTAAAAGAAAATGTTCCCAATAATCACTAGAGTTTAATGATAAGAATTCTGGTAAAAAAAAAATTGACACATAATTCAGAATAAAACAGGACAATCTTAACTCTCTTCCTAGTTGTATCAAATCTGTTTACTTCTAAGTCTTTAAATATTAAAATACTAATAAATTTATTATTTCTCAGTAGTTATTTTATAAAAGAGCCTAGCTTTTTAGACCATCCCCGAAATATGCAGAATATAACTAATTTGCCTGCATACATAATACCTTCGGTGGGAAATTAGCAAATACATTAAATACTTAACGAGTAGAATTTAGGAATTAAATTCAATAAAAAATTTACATATAGATTTGAAATAAAACAAGTTTGAAATGCAAGCTCTCTTATCTGCTCCGTTTACTAATTTCACAGATTATTGAAGCTTTCCATTCCCTCTTTGAGACTGTCTGAATTCATGACAACTCAACACTTGGTCACAGGCTAGCAGACCCCACACACCATCCTAGGCCAGCTGAGGAGTATGCTCACAGCTTGTTCTGAACGTGTCTATCACCGCTGAACTTCTCATAATCACACAATTTTATTAAATATTATGGAAAGCAAAAGAATAATTATAAAAAGGGAAAGCTGTTTGTAGGAAAGCTACCACAGTCCTTCAGTTCTGAGACGCACATTTTTTCACATGTTAACATGCTGAAAATCAGGATGCATACTTCAATCTTTGGGGTCTAGAGTTCAATGAAAAGGAAATGTGCCCTGACTGGTGCAATTCAGTGGATTGGGCGTGGTCCTGCAAACCAAAAGGTCACTGGTTCGATTCCTGGTCAGGGCGCATGCCTGAGTTGCAGGCCAGGCCCCCAACAGCGTGTAAGAGGTAACTGATCAATGTTTCTCTCCCTCTCTTTCTCATTCCCTTCCCCTTTCTCTAAAAATGAATAAATAAAATCTTTTTAAAAAAAGGAAATAAAAATCTGCTCTCAAATTAAGTGTTGAGGGAAAACAACATGACGGTGTGGGAGGATTCTGAATTTAGATTGTTTCGCAAGTATCTTTAAGTTCCAGCTGCATTTAAAAGAATCTGATGTACAAACTGGAAGGCGCTGGGCATGGCTTATGGAAGAAAGGTGACTCAAAACCTCGATCAGCTATCGCATAGAAAGAAGGCTTTAAATGTCTCTAAGCTCAAAAAAGTGTATAGTAACCATTTTTAATGATTCCCAAATTTAACATTTTTCCCTGATTTACTGTCTAATAAGGGGTCCCAATGGCATCAGATCAGAGCGATTCTACAAAGAATTTGGGATGCAGGCTTAAATAATAAGCAAGAACTCCCTGGACCCAGCCCCTGGCACCGATGCCCTAGGAGTGGCTTGCCCAGCTCCACCAGCTTCCAGGCTAACACTGAACTCCGGCAGGGAAAAAAAAAGCAAAGAGAAAATAAACACAGTTTATGAATTGGTTAACACTTGGGGAACCCCGTAAGTTAACATTTAAAAAAATATATATATATGGGTACATAATATCAATCACATCCAAAAGGAAAGGATAAACCTACCTTCTTGCTGTGAAACCTGTAGTCTCTGGCCGTTACAGAAGGCACCTTTTCCCTTCCTGCCTGTGTACATCTTGTCTTCCGCACAACTGTAGACAACTCCAAATTCTATCTGCAGGTGGAAAACCACTTTCCTTTACCAAACCCGGGTATTTTTCATTGTGAAATCAATGTTTATTCTAAGAAAGTATCAAAATCTGGTATACTAACAAATAATGTTTTCAAATGGTTACACGGTGGGATATTTAAAAGGCTAACTTCTAGATTAATCACAGAAAAGGGGTCATCGGATTTGACTCCCTGACTCTCATCTATTTATAATCCTAGGTGCACCCACCTTGATTGCCACCCCCGCCAGGAGGACAGAGCTTTCCTATTTTCTAGGGTGGATCCTTCCTCATGAGTATGATTCCTACCCTCTCATACTTCTTGGAAAAGCAGCTTTCTACTGATACCTCATCTCTGGAATATCGATTCTGGGACCTTCTCACCAATCTCTCCCTCCCTTACAAAATCTTCAAAATGTTACTTCTCCCTTCACTGCCGAAGAGCAGTCCACTTTTTGCATCTCCCATTCTCCTTTAATCCACTACAATTTGGCTTCTGAAAGATTGCCAATGATTGCCAATGAACTCTTATGGGCCAAATGCCCATAAAGAACTGGAGGCTGCTGCTATCACCAAGGCTTCTTCCACATTTAATCCAGTAGCTCCATGGCTCTGGCAGCACCCTCTGTCCCTCTACCTCACTCACTAACCTATCTTGGTATCAATTTTTTTAGGACCTTCTTACCTGCTTAACCTTTAAAAGCTGTGCACCTCAGGAGTTTTTATTTTTCCGCGGTCCTTTAGCTCTCTCTCTGTAGTCCCCCAGGTTGGCTCTTTCCAGCCCTCAAATCAACTATCACCTGGAACTGTGGCTCACCAACTCCATCACAGGTAAGAACCTCATCTTGCAAAAACCTCAACCAAAGAGGTCACTCATTACCTGATCACACCTCACTCCTTCCCCATTCTCCTCCTCCAAATTTTATCTTGAAAATACTTCCTGATCCTGGCATTTCCTCAGTGATTCTCACTGCAGCATCTCAGTTCAGAATCACCAGCCCCTCCAATACAATCTCCACAAGGCAGGAAATACCTGCCTACACTTAAAAACCTCTACTGGTTTCCACTGTTTAAAAACAAAATCTCAATGTTGTGGTGTACACAGGCCACAATCTCACAACAGGATCACCACTAACTTCCCTCATTGACCTGTTCCTGCCACTTGAGGGCTTCACTCATGACAACCATCTCACTGTTCCCACACACGTTATGCTCTTCTCCAAGCGGTTCTTTGTGATTGAAACGCATTCCTTCCCTTCTTTATTTATCAAACCGTTCATTTTCTAAGACCCAAACCACACAATGGAATTTATATGACCCTTCTTTAGGAAAATCTCCTCAAACTACCCCTGGAGAACTGGTTCCAACCTCTTAATGCTCTCATGGTTCATTTTTCCTAGTCCACCATATAGGACCCACACACCTAACTTTTCTACTAACTGGGAGCTTAGTGGCAGGGACCACACACAGTGCCAGGCTGAGTATATGCTAAACGCTCACTTAGCTCCTTTGCACATTTTCACTGATCATCACCACCCCCAACTAATGTCATTTGCACTAATTTGTGTTTTCATTTTCAGAGACTTCTTAACTCTCTTCTATACATGCTGATCAAATATATCGCAAACTCTTTAGAGAAAGGTACATAAGATGATAAACATCACTCACTGTTTCGTCAATCAAACAGCCAAACAGCAAGGAAAGGCAAGAGCTACAGATTTTGTTCTGCTGTGTTTACACACAGCAAGTATTTGGGCTCCTGAATGGTCAGCATCTTCCACACGTGCCCTGGCCCCTATCACCTCCTAGCCTTTCACTGACAACTACTAAAGCATTCCTAGCTCAGATCTCACCTACGCCATTAACCACTGTAGGTCATGTGTCAACTCTTCATGCACCGGCCTCTGTCACAAATATAGTGGTGATTACATACAGAAGTGTAGTTCAGTTACTTGTGGGTATTTCTTCCTTACAACTCTTGCTTCTCAAAAAAGCATTAACTTTTCTTCACTGGAAAAAATATCATCATAATTTTAATACTCCTGTAGTTTATTTCAGAATAATGCAGCTATATAAATTGAATATATAGACAACCCTAAACTTATGAAGATATATTCACTTTTTCTCAGAAAATGACAGCACGGTATCTTACCAACTATAAATGTAAACAGCATACCTTTTTATTGACAACAAAGCCGATTGAAACAGCAACAAAAGGAAACCTTTAAAAAAAAAAACAACACAAATTTACCAGGATAGAACTTATTTTCAATAAACATATTTTTTCCATAATGTAATTGTTTACAAAATTTGTCATATAAGGTCTCATCTCTTCTCCCCCAGAACAGCGTGTATAATATGCAGCCCTCTGTGTAAATGGTGGGGGTGGGGGAGTCATATAGCCGCATCACACACAGGAAACTTCTACAGGCAGGAAGCATCTCTGAGAGGTGGCATAAGAAACCTGAAAGAGTTCTCACCTTCAGAGATGGGTCCTGAAAAACTGGGGATAGAAGTGGGAGGCCACTTCATACTGCACCCGATTTTATGTTTTTTGAATGTCAAATACCACAAATATAGTAACTGTAAACAAATCTTTTTTCAAAAAATAAAATGTATTTTAAAAGAGATTTTTAATTGGTTAAAAAGAAAAGTCTCCTTTCTTTGGCCATTTCTTCCCCAGCCTGGACTTACAAACACAGGTATGAATTATACAGAATAAATTGTTACTTGTCTCAACTCAAACACCCAATTTGGAGCTTTACATCTGAAAAGTAAACTGTTAGCCACGGGTATTACCATGGCTACATGACAGTTTGAAGACACAGCCTGTAATTTCTGACTGAGAAGAGAATCAAGATAAAGAAAATGGATGAAATGGGTTAAATGTAACTACTAAAATTAAAAATGTTTAGAAATATATAATAGTTTTCATTTTAAGAAAAATGAAACCATACTACACATATTTTCTCTGTTACAATATCCCATGAGCATCCTTCCACATTCACACCCATCACATAGTCTAGTCCCTCGCTTTACAGGCTTTATCAATTCTGTATTACTAAAGATATGTACAGCTACATGGCAACTTCAAATATAACATCTGTGTAATCCCACCAAAGGAGGCTGTTCATTTTCACTCTCACTGGCAATTCCACCAGGCTCTCTTCTGTACACTTGCTGTATGCCAGCACTGTACCGCGTCCTTATAGAAAGGTACTACTCACTAAGACCCCACAATTCTATGCGGCAGGTACCATTAATATGGTCATTTCATAGATAACTAAAAAAACAACTGAGGCTTAGAAAGATTAAGAAACTTTCCCTGGGTCGCAAAGGCTATAGACAAGCCCCCAGATTTACACCTAGGTCTTGCTCTTAAAACCCAAGCTCTTTTTAAGCTTTTTCTCCTGGATTGCACCTCCGGTATCAATCCCATGAGCTGTGGAACTGATCTCAAACCAACAACGGTGCTTGCTTTTATTTTTACCTGGCTCCCACAGTGGGAAAAGAACGGTGAACAGGGCACTGCATTGCACAAGTCCCAACAGTACGATGAAAATTCTCATAACACATTTTACTCTATAAATTACACATTTTTCTAAGGTGTGAACATTCGTGAATGGAGCACTCTAAAGGTCCATTCTGTTCATACATACACAGTAATTACAACACTAAACATTCTAGAACGTACCTATGTACAAAGTTAGTGGTTCCATCAATAGGGTCAATGATCCATGTAGGGTTGTCGGTTAAGACACTTTTCTCCCCGGCGGCCACAGATTCCTCACCAATGAAACTAAAAGCAAGAGTGACTCTTTACACCACTGTCAACAAGTTTCGAGCTTAACATTTCTTTAGCTGCAGAGTCTACTAGAAAACATAACAAAAGTCTACACACCACACTTCTCTATCGTTGCTCCTTTTTTCTTCAGAATGAGGAGCATGAAAGGCTTTACCCACCCCTGGAGCAAAATCATGTGAAAAGTGGCAGGACTGAAAACCCTCCAAGGCGATGCCACGATGAGCACAGGCTTGAGAGCGCATACATGTGAACACGGCGCTGGCGCTAGATGAGAACTGAACAGGAAATGCAGTGGTTTTAAAAAATGTGCCCCTAGCCCCGGCTGGCGTGGCTCAGTGGATTGTGTGCTGGCCCGCGAACCAAAAGGTCGCCGGTTCGATTCTGGGTCAGGGCACATGCCTGGGTTGCCGGAGGATCCCCAGTGGGGTCACTGCAAGAAGCAACCACACATTGATGTTTCTATCTCCTGCTCCCTTCCTCTCTCTCTAAAAATAAATAAGTAAAATCTGTGTAATAAATAAATTAAATAAAAACATGGATCCCCAGTTCTCTCACCCTCCTCTCTCTCAGAGACAGGGCTTAATGCTCCTTGTCTTGAGTGTGAACTTGACTTAGTCAATCATTTCTAAGCAACAAAACAAAACGGAAATGCCAGTGTGCAACCCTGAATACTCGTTCATAAGCTGGCACTATGGTTCATCTTATCCACTCTATTCCCCCCACTTCCTGTTCATGCCTTGGGGGAGGTTGGCCACCCTGTTCTGAGCTGCCCTGAGGAGAGGCCTTCACCCACATCACCAGAAACTGAGGGAAGCTGCCAGCAGGCCACCCAGGAGCAAATGAAGTTCCCAACAATCACCTAAGTGAACAGATCCCGCAGCCTCAGGGGAGGCCTGAGATGGCTGCAGCCCAGATGACAGTTTGCCTACAACTTCATGAGACCTTGTGGCTAAGCTACTGTCATATTCCTGACCCTATAAACGAGGAGATAATAAAGGTTTGTCATTTAGGGTTTAGGGTAATTTCCT
This sequence comes from Mormoops blainvillei, assembly GCA_004026545.1. Taxonomy (NCBI): domain Eukaryota; kingdom Metazoa; phylum Chordata; class Mammalia; order Chiroptera; family Mormoopidae; genus Mormoops; species Mormoops blainvillei. Next base: position 27,616 of record PVJD01003713.1, on the reverse strand, counting down.
ATACAGTAATAGATAACTCAAATAGAGAACATTAAAAAAGGCAACAAGAAGGCAAGTCGCCCACCAAATTACTATATCTACTCTCTTCCTAAAACACACTATGCAATAAATCTTAGGTGAATTCTGGAAATGGTGTTTGATTTCATTGTTTTCTTTCCTTTCCTACTTTCATTTTCATATTTTTCCTTTATTCAATAATGAACTGTCCTAACAATCATTATTATGATCTTTATCTCTTAGCTGTATACCTTTTTATTGAGAGGAAGTATAATTATTTAGCTAGAACTTTAAAATGACCAGGAAGAAGTAGAGAATGCCAATGTTGAAGCTTTTAAATGATGACAATATTTCTGCTCTACCTGTGCCTGTGAGAGGGTCCTGACTTTAGCAATTTCTCTCAAATTCCCTAGTTACCATATAAAAAAGTTTGCAATATAGCACATAAAACTGAACTTTGAAATCATGCCTATGGCAGATGCTTGTCATATCTGCTTCCCCGCATCCAGACACTCCTCTTCCTATGAAGGAAGCTAAATATCCCCTCTGGGCTGATCCCTGGCTACTGAGCCTAGGCAAATAACCTGAGTTCGGCAAGCAGGTGTCCCTGGCCAGGATATGTAATCGTAAGCTAACAAGCCATCAGAGTCAAGAGTGGGGCAACCAGCGGTCCATGCAGCCATGGCTCCTGTGGAGTGTCCAGATCCACCTTCATCCTTCGTTCCTGCCCAACCTCTGCTCTCAGGGCTGTGGAGTCACCCACACCATCCAAAAACATTCCTTTTCAGTTTAAGTTAACACAAGTCAATTTATGTGTCTAGAATCAAAATTTTTGTCTCATATATTGACTCTAACCAGGTTTCACATATATCACTGGAAACTGAAATAAGAAATACCTGTGTGATGGGTACTTTTCCTTTATATAAGAGATAAGCATTTTTTCAACTTTTTGGTCAGTCACAGTTACCAAGTCAGCTGGAGAACTTTTAATCATAATGTTCACTTCATTTTTTAGAGCTTCACAAACCACCTAAAAAGAGTTTTTTTGTAAAACAGAAAAAGCATAAGTAATTTTAAATTAAAATAAAAACTGAGATAGAGAAATGGTGTAAAATATTCAGTCTGTCTTAAACAATGGTATTAAAAATTTCTTAACACAAGGTTTAAAGTAAGCCTTTAGTGGTTATGATGTTCAAGGCACAAAAGCATCCACTATTACATCCCATTTGGGATTCACAACTGTTATCACAAAAAGTTAATAACATACAATTGGAATATTCCCCCCATTTACAGTGTTTCGTAAAATGACAAGCAAGGTAAGTACATTTTATTTATCACAGCAACACAGGCTGCCCACAGCTGCTGCAGCGGGTGCCAGACGGCAGTCCCTACCTCTCCAGCTCGCCTTGCGAGAGTCACTGCGTAATCCATGCACTCCTGCCAGGGATCAGCCATCTTCGAAATATATTTAACACATATCAGAACACAGCAGTGACATATCTCCAAAAGTCTTAATCACAGAACAGTTCACAAAAACATCTCGATTAGCAAAATACATTCATTTGGGATTCTCACCCCTTTCCCGAGTCTAGAGTTCAATTTTTTTTTCAAGATTCACTGGTAGATCGAGTAAAAAACATTCCTACCTAAATTACTCCCCTTCTATTGCAGAAACATTTTTCATAACAAAAAAATACTCTATGAAAGTGTCTCCCAAAGTGCCCAAATCATATTACATTTAAAACAACAACACTGGCTTGGGGATCGGAGAAGAAAGGACATGGAAATATTTTTGAGGACAGGGACACCTGAAAGGGTTCAGAAGTCTCCCCTAAATGTGTCACTTTGGCATGTAGAGTTATTTTGAGGTGAAGGCAATGGAGGCCCAGAAGACACAGGAGGAGTTTTTACTGTCCCCTCACTTGCCAGTTTCGTTTCTGTTTGGGAGGGGGCAGCACAGTTAAGCTTAGAGACTGATTTTTTTGTCTTAAGTACAGGTTTGCTAGGGGGTATTTCTCAAGCCAACAACATACAGGATAGTATCTCTTCACAGGCCAAATAAAGAAATGGCACACTCCAAACAGATGACAGGTTAATCTCACTAGCGATCCTGGTCAGTGGAGATGAGAGGAATGAAGTCCAAATTTTATCAGAAGTATATCTTTTTATACCAAAAGGAGGATGCACTCGGCAGTTCTAGAAAGAAACATTCAGGACTAAATAATAATAATAATAATAATAATAATAATAAAGCAGAACAGAAACTTCTTTCCCTGAGTTTTAGAGAGGAAAAAAAAAATCCCAAAATATTTTGGCGTTCTGAGCTGTCCAGCTTTCCACTGACTGTTGAAGACTAAAATAACTTACCACCAGCAGGACCTAGCCTGTACCTAGGACAGTGAAGCTTCTGAAGTTGTCAGACTCAGAAATGTGGCATCATTTATAAAGCTACCTGAATTATGACACCTTTATAACTGAAAATAGCTGACAGAGCTTCACTTTGACTCCTCAGGAGTCCCTGTCCCAGATGCTCACAGGACAGGAAAATGCAAATGGCAGACATACTGAGCTGCTTCTGCTAGCTGCTTTTTCTTCCTGAAATAAACATTTTAAAACTTTAAAAAGGGAGCCACTTTTTGAGTTACAGGAGTAACTCCTTAGGGTGCTTCAAGAGCTGCTTCCAAACTCTTTTGTTTTTTTCATTTATTCCCATTCCTCTCTTGTAGACTGAACAGAAGGAAAGGCTTTGCTCCAGCCACCCCTCTCCCCACCTAAGAGTACTGACAATGCCCAGCATTCTTCCTGCTAGCTGAAAGCTGCCCTTTCTTCTAGGGATTCTCCCCTAGAAGTCACAGTGTATTTTTTATCATCCAGAACTATTTGCTGAATATTGTATGGTATGCACTGCATCACAGTTGACTCTGACTCTCTTGTGGGGACTCAGATATTGATCAAAACAATCAGACTACATGCAAAATCACTGATGTGACAAAGGCTAAGGAGAAGTGCAAGAAGAGGAAGCTCCCTGGCCAGATCTAAGGTCTCAGATAAGGTATCCCTGAGGACAAGCCTAAGGTCTCAGATAAGGTATCCCTGAGGACAAGCCTAAGGTCTCAGATAAGGTATCCCTGAGGACCAAGATCTGAAGGACAAGTGAACAGTCATTAACTAACACAACTGCAGGGCACCTGGAAGTGAAGGGGGACTGAAAGGTCTCAGCATGACAATTCAGAGATCAAGGGAAATAGGAGGGAAAGGCTGAGGTAAGAGCAGGGAGCTAAGACTTGGTTGAGAGTGCCTGGAGAGATCCTTTCCTGGTGGCCATGGAGCATGGACTGGAGGGTAGAGGGGGAGGTAGAGAGTGGGAAAATCAGTTTGGGGATTCAGATTTACACCCCAATAGTCCAGAGGACACCTGATGGTTGGCTTACACCCGCAGGGCCTGGGGGTAGGGATGGGGCGGAGGAGGTATTTGCTTCAGCAGGTAAAGTTGGGTGCACTCAGTAACAGACTGGATTGGGGTCTTCCTGACGGACAGGAAGAGCTTAATGATGCCCAGATTCCCCGTGGTGGCAGCTGAACATATAAAGGCGACAGCTACCACAACAGGCAGCAACTGAAAGAAGTTTGGGATTTGAGTAGGAGGTAGGGTGAGCAAGTTTAATTAGTGGACTACCAGGGACCTTCCTGCAGTCAAACGGCCATGTCCATTAGGTAGCAGGGCATAAGGGATCCTGAGCTCAGAGGAGGGGTGTGGCCTGCAAATAGAATTTCAATCACCTGAGCAAGAAAACTGAGTTTGAGTCTGAAGAACATTCCTTGCTCAGAGACTCCGACACCCGGCGACGCCCTCCTTACATTTCGGCCACGAATGTGCTTGCCTCGCCTTCCCAACCTCATTTCTTGATGGAAGGGGCCACATTTGATCCACCGTCCCTTTCCCAGGGGGCTGAAGCATTCCCAACTGTTTCTGTCAAGGTCCCAGCTTGCCCGGCGGTGAGAGTCACGGACCTTCCTCGCTGTCACTTGTGTGTCCCCAAAAGTGCGACCACGGATCAAAAGGACCTACACTGTGCCTAGGTGACCCCGGGCTGCGTCCAGTCCCTGCGTTCCCTCTGAATCGGTGAAATGAAAAAGGGGGCTCCCCCTACAGAAGTTGCCACAAGGGTGCAGAGGTCGCGAGACCAAAACAGCTACACAAAGTGGGAGCTGATCCTGGGACCGCTCGGCGCGGTGACTCAGTACAACACCGCAGGCCCCAGGCGCTGACCCGCACCGCCCGCCCGCAGCACCGCCCCTCGCCGAGCCCGCTGGGACAAATGCAGGGTCACAGCAACACAGGCCTCACCTCCGTCGGCCGGTGGTCTGACTCGTTGGCTGCAGGAAGGACTCACGGCTAGGCTCTTCCGGAAGGAGAGTAGAAGCAGCCGGGACAGGAAGTCCCACCCAGTGGCCCGCCCACGGGGGTGTGGCTGCCTCGGCCAGCGCCCGCCCCGCCCCGTCGGATCCCAGCCTGCTTGAAACCTCCCTATCTGCATGGCTCCTTTCTCTCTCCGGTTTTAATTGCCTCAGGCCTGCACTTTCTTCAGTACAGGGTTTTTTGTTGTTGTTGTTGTTTTCTTTTTTTTTAATTACTTTTCTCTTTATTCTACACATCTCTTCTTCCTTTCCTTCCCGTTTTCCCATTTCTCTCTCCTTCTCTCCCTTTCTCTTACTCCAGACTACTCTTGACAAAACCCAAATTGCAAATATACATCCAGTTTTACAATTTTTATTTGCTAAACCTATACTAGGTAGTAAATATATATAATAGAAATATATAAACCATAGAAATTATGTATATTTCATAGGTAAATTGATAAGTGATGCCCAGAACCAACTGTCTCTATTCTCAATAATTCATTTGGTTACCTTTTATTGAGGACTTACCATGCTTCAGACAACTGTATTTTTATATGCAATACTTTACTTAAACGTTGCAACAGTTCCATGACAATTAGCTTCATCAAAAGGATAAGAAAATAAGTCTCCAGGGAAGTTATTCGTCCTGAGTTCACACAGCAAAGGTAGAGAGTGGAACACTCTGACTCCGAGTCCACACCTGGGGACTCTATGGCACAGTGAGGCTGCATTGTATGAGATACAAGGACTAGTCTGTAGTCCTCAGTTTCCTCATCTTGAAATAACAGGTCTGGCATCATCGGATATATAGTTTTACCATTATAATGCAAAAAGCATTGCACAGATCCAAGAGGTCCTAGGCACAACAGGACCAGGAAAGTGGGTTATTTGGCTCCTTGCTTGTGAAGAGATTGCTTCCCTTTATTTGACCAAAAGACAGGGTGTTGTCAGCAACACCTTGCAAATGAAGGAGTTCTTGGAGATGAATGACCAATTCTCAAACCTCACAAAGAGCCAAAACTTTTTCATTCTTCTGAAGATTGATGGCTTAAGTGTCTGAACTGGATACCTTCATTTGTCTGGCAAAAAAAAAAAAAAAATGCTTTTGTGTTCTTGATGAAAAAAAAACTTCAGAAATTAGCTTTTTTGGTTCTTTGTTGTCAGTTATCTTAAAATAAATTTTTGCCAACTACGTGGTGACATGTTGATTCATAGGCAAATAGTATTTCCAGGCATTTACAAAAATGTCATCAGAGTCCTCTTTAAACCTTAAATGAACGTCGTCCCACTCATAGAAGATCAGGTATCTTATTCTTTCAAGTTAAAATCACTTAAAGCTTCCTGTCTCAAATGAGCAGGAGATCCAACGTTTTTCTAGGGGTCTCAGCTGCTGCCTCACATTGTTCTCAAGTAACTGAGTGTTTTCAGTCCAAAGAGGCCACTCTGCTCCCAAAATGCCTGCTTGAACATGAAATGGTGCAGGGGTCCCCAATTAGGAACAGGGCCGGGAGCAAATCTCGCCTACGCTCCGCCTTCTGTCTCCTTCCCGCCCCTCCCCTTCCACAGCGGGCGACATTCCGCCTCCCTCCCACCCGCACCTGTCTTCCACGAAACAGGTCCTTGGTGCCCAAAAGGTCGGGGACCGCTGCCTCATGCACACGATGGTCTATTACTCAGCTCTAGTTTGCGCGGCGTTGCAAGCTGGTCCCATAAAATCCCAAAGATTTTTGTCTGTGAGTGGTCCAGATGGCAGCAGAGCCCTCAGTATCGGTGCATTGCTCTTGGGGTCTCAAAGGGGCAGTTTTTAAAGCTACATTTGCAGTCATTGTTCCCAGTCACAAAGACCTACCAGGCCAAGGTGGCTGGGAGACAGGGAGGGGCCAGGTTCCAGACTCAGCCACACCTGATGAGAACAAAACCTGCTCTTTGGTATGGGGTCCAGGTCATAGGTCCCGCCTCCTGGCCTTTGATAGCCATTTTCACCAGCTGACTTCCGTCCTGGAGAGAGGTTTTTACTATGCTAAACCTCAAAACAGAAGAGAGGGGAGATCTAAAGCCCCTGACATCTCCTAGACACCTGACTGTACATTAAGGGGGCTTTGGGGAAGGATGGCCTTTGTCAGACCATGTCATGCTTCTGCAAACCGAATATCCTGTATTTGCATAATAAAGAGCGGTCACGAGGTGATTCCTTCCCCAGCAATCTTGGGTCTCTTGCTAACCCTACTTACTCCCCAAAGGTGACCGCCTGTAAATGGTAACTCCTTTTCACTAAAAAAAAAAAAAAAAAAAATCAAGTTCACATCAGAAGACTTTCCTGTAGTGGACTTTGATTAAAAATAAAATTTACATGTGCAATGTGCAGGTAGTGGAGTCTCCTGAATATCTAACGGGATTTTCATGGAGCTGCAGACAATGATTAAGCCCCTGATATGCCCTGTAATGCCAACAGCTTTCTTAGTTGATTGGAGGATCACCCTGTACACCAGAAGGTTGTGAGTTTGATTCCTGGTCAGGGCACATACCTCGGTTGAAGGTGCAAGCATGGGAGACAATCAGTTGATTGTTTTTCTCTTACATATATGTCTTTCTCTTTCTCTCCCTGTCTCTCAAATCAATAAATAACCATAGAAATTTATGTTTGGACAATGTATCACAGAATCTAACCTCTTAAGGGTTAGAAAGAAACTTTTAAAAACTAGCCTAATCCCTCTACCTCTGGATCTTTTTCTAACCAATCACAGTTGTGTAAAATACTTGGTATGAACCCACCATCTAGATAGCATGTTTTATGCATCTCATTCTTTAAAAATAAAAAAAAGAATAACTTAAGGAACTTTATTCCAATCCAAATGAGATAAATTTTATTATGTAAAAATCTCAGTTTTCCACAATACATCTGAGACATAAAATATATTCTGAGACCCATTCAGGCCTTTTCAACTGCTTATAACATGGAAGACCAATCAGATATGCAAAGTAATAGCAATGATAAATTTACTGTGTTAACATTAGGCAGTGCTCTGAGAACCTTGCTCATATTAACTAATTTAATCCTTACAACAGTAGTATGAAGTAGGTGGGATCATTACCCACACTTTCCACATGAATTTATGTAGAGAGAGACTAAGCAATTTGACCAATGTCATCCAGCTGGTAGATGACAGAACTGAATTGCAGACCCAGGCACAGTCTGGCCCTGCAGCATAGGATCCTGACCATTATAGATATTACCGATTAATTAATCCAATAAATGTTTAATGAGCATCTACTCTGTTTGAGGCATTGTGCTAAATACTGTAGAGAATTCAAAGAATATAGAGTCCCTGCATTCAAGAAGCCCATATTTTGCCCCCGAGCCATGAGGCTCAGTTGGTTGGAGCATCATCCCATAACTGAAAAGTTGTGGGTTCAACTCCTGGTTGTGGGTTTGATCCCCAGTCTGGTATGTAAGATCCCTAGTCCTGGCATGTACAGGAGGCAACCAAATTCATGCTTCTCTCTCTCTCTTCCTTTCTCTCTAAAAGTAATGATAAAATGTCCTCAGGTGAGGATAAAAAAATATTTTTTAATTAAAAATTTTTTGGGGGGTTGCTGCCCTAACTACAGCACTTGCACGTGGTTACTCTCATCAGCCTGAACCTTCTTCACTTTGTCTCATCACCCTGCCCATGGTTCTAGGTCCTAGAATTTCATGCTGAACCACAGACTTAGGAGTTGAAGGAGATCTTAAACCTCAGTTGAATTTCTTTATTTTACAGATGTGAAAAATGAAATACAGAAAAGTGTCTTGTTCAAGGTCACAAAGTTAATGAAAGGCAGGTCTCTCATCTCCCAATCAAAAATATGTTCATGGAAGTGAATATAAATTTGTACAAGCTTAATTATATTTCTGGCATCTAAGCAGACATTTCTGTTTAAAGGACTCAGTAGTAAAAGATTCCATGTAAACACTTATCATTTTATAAAGTGAATTATAACCAGCTACCACCCTGCCAAAACATATCTTTTATAAATCTTGGTATTCATATACTGAATTTGGTGAAATTAGAAAAAAAGAACTTTGGTTGTCTTATTGGCTGACAAACTAATTACCTAATACTATGAGAATTTCTGGGATGCCTATTATATGTACACCCCTTCCATAAAAGGCTGGGATAGTCTCATAATCACCACAACAGGTGTTTTTTAAATTGCTCTTCCCCCCTTGTGAGAACATTACATTCCAATCCAACTCTATAATAAACATTTTCAACACAGCTGCAAAGTGGTCTCCTTCTTCTGAACTCTTGTATGATAATGTATATATTTCAATAATGTATATATTTCCCCCCTAGTGTCAAGGTTGCAATCAGATCATAAGTGGGTTGAGAGCAGGCATTATTTTATGCCACATAAAATAATGAATCTCCCACAGTACCTCATTCAGGGTAGGAATTCTGTCATGCTTTGATTGTTAGATGAGGGGAATTTTTTTTCTTTTATATTCTGTGATAAGGATAGATCTTTTCTTAGCCTTGTAGAACAGGAGGATCAGTAACATTTTACATTCAGAACACACTGCCACTGTAAAAGAAGCCACAGAAGCTAAGTCTGCCTTGGACTGGGAAAGAGAGAGCTGGATAATGGCCAGAGCTAAGAAGCTATTTAGTATCCCACTTTTGGTTGCAACAGTTTTACACATAGGAAGGGGCAGCCTAGAGATTTTAGCAAAGGAGTATCCAAACAGCAAACCCAAAGCAGGATCTAAGCTAACTAACAGAAGCACCTCTAGGTTAACTGTTGTTAGAAATATTAATCCCATTCTGAACATGAAATAAATCCCTACAGGCATTAAAATAAAACTCAGAGGTCTAATGATTCTCTCTAGGACATTTGGTTTTTTGGTATTCTACACTTGAGGATTATTGCAGCCAATACAGGTATAAGTATGAGGAGAAGTGGTAACATAATTTTTGAAACAGGAATATGGAATGTACCAGGTAACCCTAACATCCTACGATACAGGTAAGAATTGGCAGGCATCATTATAAGGGTCAACACTATTGATGTGCAAGTCATCAAAATAGCCAGTGATATCTCCTTTCAGAAGCAGAGCAAAGAGATAGCCCCCATCCCTTCCTGGGCACGTGCAGGTCATTACAAATCCAAAACCCTGTGCCTCAGGCAATGCCAAAATCTGAGTCAAAAGAAATCCACAGGATGGCATAAGAAAAAAACTGTGTAACTGCCCCCAGCATTATTGGCAAAGGGCTGTTCCATACTATTGAAACACCTGCAATTCAATCTTGCAACCAAATGCACGTATATTTAACAGTATCATTAGCAGAATAAGCATTAAGATATTTCTATAGACATGCACTGATGCCTGGAAAAGACTGTCTTGTCTTTGTTTGAGCACTTTGACTGTGACATTCTTTATTTCTTCAATGAATATTTCTTGCCTACCTTCAGAATCCTACAGTTGAATGGTCAAATTTGTCTCTCCTTTCTCTGTCACTAGTTTTATGATAAAGTTTGTAGCGTACAAGAAGGTCTTGGTCATGTTCACCACCTGCAGCATTTTAGGATCTTCTATCTGCACAAAGAGGTAGCTGGAGTTGGGCCGTTTGCTTTTGTAACTTGATCTGATGACAACTGTTTCTTCCCTCTTTGCGAACGATAGTATTTCAGTCTTCTCTGTATTCAGAAAACTGAGAAATGATTTCCTTGCTTCTCCCGGAGTGACACATGACAAAAGCAAGACAATAAAAAATTTTCTAATCATTTTGAAAGCTTAAATTAATCACATATGCAAAAGCATGAAAAAACAATTAGAGAACATTCCTGGTAGATGTCGTGCTGAGGTTGAGGCAAGAGCTGTGTTGCTGGATCAAAGTACAGGAGAAAGAACTATGTGCTTTCAAACAAAGAGCAAGCTACCTAGCCAGTGACACAGCCTGCCTAACCTGCAGTTATGAAAATGTACAAGCCACAGCATATTACAGCTTCAATTTATCACAGAAACCTGATCTCTTTCTCCCTTCCTCTTCTGCTAACAAAAAAAGAGACTCCTATTCATCTGAATTTAAAAATTTAATGTCATCATTTTTTAGTTTTCTTTCATCCTAAGGAAAAGCTAGGCCAGGAACAGTCAGGATCCGAAATACTAAAATAGATATTGAGGAGGCCTTCAAGTGGGTGTTACTATTTTATTCATTCATGTCAAAATTCAGTATTTACTGGCCCTGTTTGCTGGGGCACTGAGCCTGGGGCAGGTACAGCAGAGTAATCCAGCCCTACGCTGTCTCCTTCCCCTGCAGTTCTCTCAGGTGGCCCCTTAGCATGACCTAGAAAACCAGAGCCTGTAAATTAGCCTTGCTGTATCCTTAGGCAGCAAATAGATTTTCTATAGCTCTAAAGAGTGATTGCATCACTTAGGCAAATCTAAAACGGTTTTTGGTATCTTAAGTAGGAAAACAATTTCCTAGTTACTAGATAGGTTGGGAACCTGGGGAAAGCAGGTGGCCAGATCCATGGCCAAGGGACAGCCTGGTTAAGGGACCACTGCTGCCAGACACCAGTGATCCTGACAAATGAGACAATGGAAGGTCACTGCCACTAATTCTCTTTCTCCTCCCTTGTAACACTTGTCCCTATTCACAGCTGAGGGCAAGGACATTCCACTGACATAAACGAGGTCACATGCCTGTGCCTGCCTTAGCTGCCAAAAATAAGGAAAAGTATCAGGTTTTTGGGACTTCAACCCACATACTCTCATAATTATGTATTTCCCACACAAGAGGGAGTTCTGGTACTACACAGGAAAAAGAAAAGAATAAGAAAAAAAAAATCCATTCCAACTATCTTACTACTAAGCCTACAAGACTGATAGTCTCTGAACATATAACCACTTCAGCACATCCTTCATGTAATCACGACAGAATTTGTGTTAAATTGCAGCAAGGACAGTTTGTAGTAAGTACTTTTAGATCATGATGTTTGCTCTTCAAAAGTTGTTAAAGCAATTTTTAAAGTTTTAAAAAATTCAACTTATATAGGTTAATCTTTCAAAGGCAGTAGACTCTACACTTGAAACTAATATTGAATGACAACTGTAACTAAAAAATAAAAAAATTTTTATGTTTTAAAAACTGCAATAGACCCTAGAGTTCATAAATTGTTTTTCCATGTACCACATCAAGACATTGTCCCAATGTTGAAAACAGGGAATGTAACTGAAGTTTCTCTGATATCTGTTACCTTTCCAAAGAACTTCCCTAAAGAAAAAATACTTCATAAAACCAAAGCCATATTTACAGTATATGACCAAATATTTTAATTCACAATTTCTGTTGCCCAGCTCAAAGATGTAAGGAATGTACATTTTGTTTTGCTCAGATTCCTCTATCTGCAACCTAAAATCTGGGGGGAATAAAACCTGACAAATCTGGAGAAAATTGAATAATCTATTTTTCACATGCCTTTACTGGCTGATTACATTTAAACTGAAGCTCATTTATATCATACTATTGTTACAACAATAGTTATTTATCTGAATTTAAAACTATTCATAGTTTTTCTACTTATAATTCTGGTTATCAGCAAGCAGGTAGAAACATACTAGGCTGGGGTTGGGAGCAAACCCTAAAATTTCATTGAGCCTACTCTGAGAAAGGAAGTCCGAGAATGTTGACTGATGTCAGTAATTTGGTCATGAGAAGCTGGGGAGTTTTTCTCTTGCCAACAACCTGTTCTCTTTAGGAGGTTGTTCATGCTGGGCCTGGTCCCTGGAGCCTCTGAGGATGCTGGTACTTGTATCTTCTGGATAATCTTGCCCCACTGTCTGGAATGGACATAACTTACCATGGATGCCTACTGACACAGTCCTTCCCTCCATGACCCTGGTCTCCCTTCTATCTAGTCATTGACAGGCCTGCTTCCACATTGTCCCAGTGTAGCTCACTCTCTACCAGTCGCATGTGCCCTCTCCTCACTCTCACTGATACGTGCTCTTGTATATTTAGCTTTATATTCATGAAACGTATGTTAATTCCCCATATACAAGTAATTATGACACATGCTAAGGTATTTATTTGAGCTAAAACTTTCTGGTGTCTGGGAACAGATTTAAGGATTGTTTCTACTTCTGGTCATACAGTTTGTGATAAGAGAGCTATTAGAACAGAGCTACACTTATAATCCATCTATCTGTTCACTTGGTACTTGCCACACTGCTTTGTACTGTAGTTACCATGGCAACTAGAATCCAATCCTTACATTTAGTAGCTACTTGAATAACTACACTAATAAATGAATATATCATCAGCTAATGTAAATCAGAAGCTATCTCCATTCTTTGCATGAAAATAACATGAAGAAAAAATCAGAGATAAAATGAACATTCCAAGTCTATTCCTTTAATTAAACCTAAATCTACTGTACATGCCCACGATAATTAAAACAGAAAAGGGACAAAGAACAAATAAATCACTTCTGCTCCTTCTATTAGCATTCCTTTATTGAGGATGGAACACATCAGTCAGAGCATTAATTTGTCAGTAAAATGTGTCTTCTTTTGGCATGTTTTTGCTTTGGTAGATATAACAAGACAGTACTGATGCTACTTCATCTTTCTTCTCATTTGTAGTATACTCATACAAACAAAAAAAGATGGTGACTCCCTAGAAGAGAACCTTTGTCAGAGGTAGGCCCCGAAGCAGTTAAATGACACCAAGGAAACCATTTCCCCTTCCTAGGTCTGAAATTCGTCATCCGAAACTTTGACGAGTGAATGAGGGTATCTCTCAGTTCCTCTGATTCATGTACACACATCAGTTTCTGCATCACGATGTAGGCATAAGGTAAAGCTATACTGTCTGGCATCGGGGTGCTATGCGTGGCCATGGTACTTGCTTAAAGCAAAAGTGATATTTGTACCCTCTAAGAGCCACCTCTTTCTTCCTCTGCCAGAAGAATGGCAATGTCCCAAAAAGGACACCTGAACATTCAGTGCAAATGCCAATGTCAATCAATAGCTCACACCAACCCAATGAGACATACACCTTTGTTGTTATTATAGCACATTCTACTAAAAGCTAATTAAATACAATTTGCTAATAATTGAGTGTCAATTCATAAACTTTAAAACAAAAATCTTTAATTTATAGTAAACTGATAATGGACATTATGACACAATGGGAAAAATTTAAAGCAACTTTTAAAAATAAAAATATGTATAGTATTTATAGTAAAAGAAACGACTTCAAATAGAAGTTTCCTCATTGAATCCTTGAATGACTATTCCAAGTAAGAATCAACATTTTTTAAAAACTGTTCTTCCTCATTAAGATATTCCAAGATAACGCTTCCACCATTATATAAAGGACAATCCTCCTTAGTAATCCAGGTTTCCAAAGTATGATCCAAGGGTAATGCTTCTCCTGAAGTCAAGTGACATAACCTTAATTTCTGTTAAAGAGAAATAAAGCACACTGTAATAAACAAAAATTCCTGTGTATCATATCCTCAAACTTCTAGGGAAAAGTTATTATAACCAGTTGTTACCTTGGCTGTTAATTTGTTATTGTTGTTTTTGAGACTCGCTAAAGAAGCCGCAAAGTCGATGACCTTTCCAATGCTCCACTGGCGGCAGAAGAACATTGGTTTGCTCTTCTCTTTGCTTTCCTTGGGTAAGAAAACCTGCAAGTAAATTCTTTCCATCTGTAAAGATAAAAAAAGTTAAAATACAGATTATATGCATGAACTAGTTATCCGTTTTTGTCTGGTGACATCTCTTCCTCTCTTCTCCTGGTCAGAGAGGGATTGCCCCCTAATGGGTAGCCCAGCATCCACCTAAAATTCATGGGAATAGGACTCAAAGACACTGGCAGGATGCTTTGTGCAAAGACAGATATGTGACCGAAGGTAGGCCAATCAAGGTCTTTTCCTGGGATTTTACATTCCTGGGGGAGGAAGGGGAGAGCTCTTTTTCCAGTTTTTTATTCTTTGAATTAAACTTCGAATTGCCTGCAGCTATCCCCTAGGCCTCTCAGCTATTCCTGAAACAATGTGGAAAAAAGTCTCCTCAAATGGGAAAGAATGAGTCCAATACAGACAGAGAAGTCAAGGGCACAATGCACTCACTCAACTGAATCTGATTCCTGGAATTCGGTCATCCCTAGAGACCAGATCAAAGCCACCCCCTATCATATAAGGGAAGGAAATTGTGTTGATTGCACTAGTTGGTATTGAGTTTCTGTCACTTGAAACTGAAAGATCCCTGAAACATAAAACATGTCTTTTCATGTGAAAGGCTTCACAATGTATTTACAGACAGCAGGGCTTTTGAGAATAAAGAAAATGAAAAAAAGAAAAAAGAAAGAAAAGAAAAACAGACAATTACTATATCAATAAAAGTGAAGGACTCATAGATTTGGATGGTTCCTCTAAAATTCTATACCCTATATGCTTCCTTATATTCTATTTTCTTGTTAAATTAATAAATGCGCGCGCGCGCACACACACACACACAGACACACACACACACACACACACACAAAAGGAATAAGAGCAAAGGTGTTTGGCCTTGGATCTTCCTTGATTCCTAAAAATAGCTTTAAAAAAGTGCTGGCTTTGTAACAGGGGGGATCTGCCCCGATCATTGGACAGAGGAGAGGGACCCCCCGAGAGGTGTCAGGAAATGCTGGAGGTGGCAGGAAATGAAGCCCTGTGACTCCATGTCCCGAGGGCAGGGTAAACAAACCAGGGTGTGACGCTCTGCCCCAGGCAGAGGTGCTGTACCCCTGTGCACAGCTAGAAAATCCTCCTACTCACTTCTGGATCACAGCGACGGAAGGGGCAGAGATGCTGCACAGGCTGACATGCACCTGTCTAGCCCACGGGATTGGCTATAAATGTTGGATGCCCCCACAGCATGCAGCATTTTGGGACAGAAGATTTAACCAGAGGGCGCAGAGTCTCAGCCCTTTTTGTGTTCCTCTCGCTCGACCAGTCAGGGTGGGCTCAAGTGTTCGTGGGGCTCAGTGTATGCCGGGTCCCGCTTGCGGCTCTTGCCTTGCCCTTGCTCACCCGGTTGGGAGCAGGCTCACTGGGACACGTGCCTTGCTGGCAGCAGCCCGTGGGAAGCTGCTGCTCCACGCCACGTGGCACAGGTCCTGGACTGTGCTCCCATTCTCTTGCTCTGAGAGCAGTGCACACACAGGCTATAAACATTCACCGACCCCAGGGGCGCGAGCAGCCCTGGATGCTGGGGTCCTGCGGACAGAGGCCCTTGCATAACCGGTTACAGTAATCTGGCAGTGTGCCCCTTCCTGGGACAAGGAGGACGCTGTGGCAAGGCAATGGTGACGCTGGCCCCACAAGTGCGCACTCAGGGAGAAAGAGAACCTGAAGCTGGACGGGTGGAGACCCGTTTGCATAACAGCCTTGGGCCCCAGGAGGATAGGTAAGAATGGAACAGGGTGTCTGGACACTGACTCTGGTACTGGGGGTGGCTGGCTTCTGTGTTTTGCAGAAAAGATTGGGTTGGAGCCAATACTTCTCCATATTGGGCAGCCTTTTCCCTTCTCCAGCACTTTTTGTGTTATGCTTGTGTTTGGCAGCAGGAGGCTGGATCCCACTCTGTTCAGTAGTAGCGTTACAGTCCAATTATTGTCACAGTAAAATTTTTGGCATAAGAGGAGCATCTCTAAGTCATAGAGGAAAGATTACAATTATTTTAAGAAATAATAGATTCAAGACAATTCCCATCCCAGCACTAAAGAATACAGATTTCCTGAGGACCAGTGGAGTACATTATTACAGATAACAACAACTAAAAGGAAAAATAAGAAATCATTTGAAATTCAAGTTTGGGGGCTAACTCTATAGCCTAGCAGTTCCTGCTCCAAAATCATACTAATAAAAGAGTATTAAACATAAAGAGAGAATATGAAAAAGATATAGCCTCACTTAAAAAAAAAATAAATGTCTGAAGATGTAAAAATGAAAGAGAAAAGCAAAATAGTGGGAACAGTGAGAGAGACATAGAAAGAACCTCCTATTCACCACAAACATGCACAGTCTGTAAATTGACATTTCAAAACAAATCAAATATGAAAATAACTAAACTTGAAAAAAAGACATTTAAAAAAGTTATTTAGGGCCCTGGCCGGGTAAACTCAGTAACTGGAGCATCTTCCCAATAAGCCAAAGTTGCAGATTCAATCCCAGGTCAGGGCACATGCAAGACTAAACCAATGAATGCAGAAATAAGTGAACAAATCAGCACCTGTCTCTCTTTCAAATTTACTAAATAAATTTTAAAGTTATTTAGGATGCACAATGAGCTAAATTAAGGAATAATATTTATGACGAAGGAACAAGAAGCTATGAAACCAAAATAGGCAGAAATGAAACAAGAAAGGCTATAAATATCTAACAAGAAATATAAACATTAAAAAATAAAGTTTCTGAGCCCCGGCTGGTGGGGCTCAGTGGACTAAGTGCTGGCCTGCGAACCAAAGGGTCGCTGGTTCGATTCCCAGTCAGGGCACATGCCTGGACTGTGGGCCACATCCCCAGTGGGGGATGCTCGAGAGGTGACCACACATTGATGTTTCTCTCCCTCTCTTTCTCCCTCCCTTCCCCTCTTTCCCCTCTCTAAAAATAAATAAATTTTAAAAAAAAGCTTCTGAAATAAAAAGCTTGAATAGGATACATTTCTATAATCTTCCATAAAAAGGCTTACTTGATTAGAAGACGGATTTGAGTAAGTCATCTAGGATATATAAAATATAGCACAAACAGACAAGATAGAAATTACAAATCCAAAAATACATCTACCCAAAACTAACAAGAATTTCAGAAGACAAGGGAAGAAATGATGGAGAGGATAAGAAAGGATAGAGAAGCAATATTCAGAGAAAAAATGATTATAATTTTCCAAAAGTGAAGAAATAAGTCGAAATTTAAAATACCTCAATGGCCAAGCTGGATAATTAAAAATACATCCATGCCCAAAACACTGCACTGAAATTAGAAAATATCACAGGTAACATCTTAAAAGTCACCAAAAGAGAGATAACCCGTAAAGTATCAAGAATTGAGTGACAGCAAATATTTCCCCAACAACACACAAAAGAGGCCAATACACAGTATAGCCAAAGAGGTGAGACTCTAATAGACAATCCAGCTCAAGTGAAGGTAAAATCAGGTACTTCAGACAAAAGAGTTTACCAACAAAGACTCTCAATGAATGAACTATTAAAGAATGTATTTCAGCAAAATAAAGTCCTATGGAAAGAAGAAGCTAAAAAAATGTAGTGGTAAACTTACATAGTTATTGATAAAAATAATCTTTTATGTAAACAAAGATGACGAGATGGGAGACATTCAAGTGAATTGGCATGTCAATTTTCTCGTCCTATTTGAGAGAATATAATACCAAGTGACTTTAGATTTTGAGAGAAAAATTGGTATTTAATTATATATTAAAAATATAAATGTCTGTCATCACCATTATTATAACACATTATATGGAGATTCTAGATAATGTAGTATAAGAAAATGAAATAACTAGGGTAATTATTACAAAATAAAATTAAGCTATCCTTATTTGTTATTGGGGGTGTGACTGTATAGCTAGAAAATCAAAGGCACCTATGGGGAAAAATCTTCTAAGATTAATAATAGAGTTTGATGATGTGGCTGAATCAGATGAATACACAGAAATCAAGGCTTTTTCTCTCTATATTAGCCGTAAGCACCTGAAAATAGAGGTGAATGTAAATATTCTGTTCACGATAGAAATAAATCCAAAAGATCATTAGGAATGAAAATATATAAGGAATAGGACTTAAATGAAGAAATATGTTATAGAAGGCAAGAAAACATGATCTGAATAATTGAAAAGACATACAAGAATTGAAAAGACGGCCATGTAATAAAAATGTACTTTCTCTCAAATTGGTAAATACCATATAATGCAAATCCAATATGAATCCCTCAGGGCGTGTTTAATTTTGTTCTTTATACATTTTTTAATATTTATACCTTGTTAAAAGTATGTACTACCTTTGCAAATTTAAAAACATCAAAAAATTTCAAAAAAAGAAACACTAAGGATAATCACTAAAAGAAGACTATAATCAATGGTTTCTAAACCAGCAGGATAAAAGAAAATACAGAAAATTCAATCAATACAAAAGATGACAGGAAAGAGAAATAAAGGAAAAGGATGATGAGCAAAAATCCTAAAATGGAAGAAATACATTCAAATGTACCAGTGATCACAATAAATATAAATGGATTCAACTCACCTATAAAAGAGGGATACTATCAAACTGGATTAAAAAAATAAAGTCCAACTATATGCTGCTTACAAGAGACACCCTAAAACAAAACAACACAGACAAGTTGAATATAACATGATGAAAAAAGACATAATAGATATTAATCAAAAGAAAACTAGCAAAATAATGCTATTATAATTCAAAATAGCTTTTAAGGCAAAATTCATAAAAAAGATAAAACAATGAAGAAATTCCACACAGCTGATAATACATAATTTGGCAAAACCATTAGAATTATAAGAAAAAAACCTGACTAAAACCACAGCTACAGGAGATTTTAAAACATCTGTCTCAGAAACTGATAGATAAGCAGACCAAAAATTAGTATGCACACATACATACAAACATAGGCACACATATGTAGACATATATACAGAGGGAGTGCAAATGGTAAAGCAAATAGGGCACAATGTAAGTAATTGGTACATTTGGGTAAAGAATTATGGAAAAATTCTTTGCACTATTCTTGCCACTATTCTGTGTTTGAAACTGTATCAAATTAAAGTTACCTAAAAAATACATTCAAACAAGTAGACTGAAAATAGGTAAGTTCATCACTGACTCTGAGAAGTTGAAAAAAGATCAGAGAAAATCTGAAAAAAATAAATAAAAAAAAGAAATCATAATTAAGAGCAGAATTTAGTGAAAGAGAAAGCAAAGAAACAATATAGGGGTCAGAAAAACCAAAATATAGTTCTCTGAAAAGACTACAATATGAATATATAAAACAGACACAAACCTCTAGGAAGACTGTTCAAGGAGAAAATAAAGAAAAATGCACATGAAAAATATTAAGAATGAAATGGAATGACTAAAGACACAGAAGAGATTTTGGAATGTAAGAAAATAAGTTGAATAACTATAACAATAAACCGGAAAATCTACACTGGGAATTTTTAAGAAAAATATCATTTACCAAAACTCATTTCAGAAGCAGTAGATTATCCAAATAAACCAGGAGCTATTTAATCTTTTGAAATAGTATTAAAAATTCTCCCCTCAAAAAGGCAATAAAACCAAAGGCTCTAATAACTATTACCAAACCTTCAAGAACAAAGAATCCCTACCCTCTACAACTATTTCGAAGAACAGAAGAGAAAGCTACTCAACTAATTTTATAAGTATAATCTGGCTACTAATGTCACAAAATAACACTGAATAATATATTAGAAAATCAATGTAGCAGTGCATTTTAAAAGAATTATACATAGGAGTCAAATGGTTTATCTATGAATATGTAGGTGTTTCGACAGAAAAATCGATCAACATAATTTATCACATTGATAAGAAAAAAAAACACCAATGTGATCATCTTATTAGATGTAGGGAAAAACTTAATAAAAAAATTTAATATGTATTCACAATATAAATTCCTAGCAAACTAGGAATAGGAAGAAATATTGTTAACCTGATAAAGGGTACTATCAAAAGCCTAGAGTAAAGATACTATTTAATGTTAAAACTTCAAAATCATTTGGATTAAAATAAAAAATGTGATGAAGATGCCTACTATCACCCATATTCTTCAATATTGTTCTGGAGAGCTCCACCAATGAATTAAGACAAATAATGATGAAAAGGAGGAGGAGTAAACAGAAAGAAAATTTGAAAAAGAAAACAATCCCAAAACACAAAACTGTCATTTGCAGAAACTGTAACTGCACAGAAAACTTCCCAAAAAATCTATAAGCCATGGAACAATTAGAGATTTCTTTGCTGAAGGACAATATCAAAAAACCAGCAATAACCAATTAAAATCACATTAATTTAAAAGTTATTATTTACAGTGGCAGCAAAAACTATGAAGTGCCTAAGAATATACCTAAGAAAAGATATATATGGTAAGCATTATAGATATTAAAGACAGAAAAGACACCCTAAAGAAAAATCGGAATGATAGACCAAAAACATGGATGAGAAGAGTCAAAATTCTAAAAAGGTAAACTATTCTAATAGAAAATTCAGCACAATTCCTATCAAGCACGATTTCACAGAACAGGACAAGTGATCCTAAAATTTCCACAAAAGAATAAATGGTCAAGAACAGACATACCTGAAAGCAAAGAATAAAGTGGAGAGACTTGTCCTACTCATCATACAGCCATGATAATTAAGACAGTTTGATACTGATGAGAAGATAGAAAAAGAGGAACTGAACTGAGATTCCTAAACTAGCCTTACATGCACAGAACAATTTGGTGGGTTACAGAGGTGTAATTACAAGGATGAACTCTCAATATCTTTGGTTATGACAATAGGTAATATATCCAGGTGTGTATGTATATTTATATTTATGGAAATCTGTAGCTCTACTTATTCACAATTAATTTCTAAATGGAATAGAACTAAACAAAATAATCAAATCAAATTTTTAAAGAAAAATATAAGAAAATATCTTAAAGTTTATTTTGAAAAATATAAATCTTAAGGAAATCATTAATAAATTTGAGTATATTAAAATTTAAAAACTCTGGACTACTAAAGAGATCAAAAGTAAAGAGAAGACAAACCACAAGACTGAGAGAAGATATTCAGTCAAAAAATTCAGAACATCTGCCCTGGCTGGTGTGGCTCAGGGGACTGAGTGCCAGCCTGGGAACCAAAGGATCACCAGTTGGATTCCTGGCCAGGGTACATGCCTGGGTTGCAAGCCAGGTCCCCAGTAGGGGGTGCAGGAGAGGCAACCACACACACTGATGCTTCCCTCTCTCCTTCCCTTCCCCTCTCTAAAAATAAATAAATAAAATCTTTAAAAAATTCAGAATATCTAAAGAATCTTATAAATTTATTTTTAAAAAGTACCAAACCACCCAATAGAAAACGTGGGTAAAAGGTATGAACAAATAATTCACAGACGAAAGTCAGTAGCCAAAAAACTTATGCAAAGCAGTTGAACCTCAGCTGTCAAAAGAGAAATTTAGCTTTAACCTCAGTAAGATATAACTTCATGTCTATCAGATTGGTAACAATGAATAACACCCAGTGTTCGCAAGAAACGCTGAAACTCTTAGACAGGAAGGAGAAAAGTTAGTACAACCATTAGCAGTACAAAGTTGGCAATATCCACGAAAGCTGAAGATGAGCAAATCCTGTGACCCAGCTTTTCTATTCCTCGATACAGAGTAGCATTTTTCAATATGAGGGTCTCAGTCCTTCAGGGGTTATAAAATCAATAATCTTTAAAATAAAATAGAATAAAAAATATCAGAGTATATAACACAGTTGTAAAGCTAGGTGAAACTGTGTTAAGGTATGTATGTATGTGGTGTTGTATAAAATATACATTATGGAATTTTAAAGGGAATGCCCTAGAGAAATGTTCTCACATACACACAAGGACATTCACTGTTGAACAATTTATAACAGCAAAAAAACAAACAAAAAAAGAAAAAAAAACTTTTGAATATTGTTTATTAAGAGAATGAATAAACGTGGTATCTTCATACCATGGAATATGCAACCATCACAGTGAACACTAGACAAAATGGCTCAACATGGATAAATGTTAAAAACATGATGACAAGAAAAATACTGAATTGAAGAAGGATACATAGGGTTCCCTGCTATTTTTGTAAAGTGAAAAATCTCAAAAAACTGTATCATTTATGTATGTAGCAATACACCATGTAACACTAAGAATGATACACATCAGATTTAGGTTAGTTGTTACTAGGTGGGAGGGAGGAGTAGAGAGGGACTTCAACTATATCTAAACATTTTTGTTTTTCAAAGTCTCTAAGACCAACCTGTGGCAATGACTTATCTCCTTCAGCATGCATCTTTAATTTCATCAATGCTACCTTTGCAGCTGTTGCACTATTTTTTGCACCCTTCCGTAGCTTAACTGCTGTCTCTCCTGTCTTGGAATCTAGGAAATAAGAATAAGCATATAAGCACATAAGCATGTTTATATTACTTTTTCCAGAGTTTCATTAATTATTACTCATTTATTATGGCCCTAAAATATACACAAATTACACACAATGGAGATATAGACAACATTCATTGCATAGGTATTATATTTACATGATCAATGGAAAAACACCACTGTG
Organism: Mormoops blainvillei; assembly: GCA_004026545.1. NCBI lineage: Eukaryota > Metazoa > Chordata > Mammalia > Chiroptera > Mormoopidae > Mormoops > Mormoops blainvillei. Next base: position 4,833 of record PVJD01003713.1, on the reverse strand, counting down.
GTTGATGTAAACAATCTCCACATCAAATAACTCACTGTTATGTGCTTCTTTCCAGCTCAAGCCTATTTAATACAATCACTAACACTTCTACAGAGAACTTTAAGATTTAGTTATAGAAGATTTTAATACATTATCAGTATCCTTAACAGAGTATGAAAATTCTGCTGAATGAGTATGTGGGCAGAGAGACTGGTCTAACATACAGATACATTCTCTCCTGGTACCTCAGATTATCAGCAGCATTCACAGGACAGTGTACTAGGCTTAAAATTTCATCTTGAGAGACTACACACCACTACTTTAGCCTCATGAATACCATTTTTAGCCATGATGGTTAACCATCTGATCTAAGTGGCCCAGGAAGAGAACATCTGATAGGGAACTTCCACGGAATTTCCAAATTTTCTTTGGTCAGACAGGCCTTGTGAGAAATACTGTTGTAAAAATGTCATCAAAATCTATTGAGAGTTGTAACCACGGGGGCTGTTAACAACACCTTCAATACTGAAAAGCTGACATAGGAAGCAGGAGCTTTGGGACTAATAGAGTATATAACAATAAGGAAAGCAATGAAGCGAGCTTTCTTGATACTTGCCAATAATGTCTTTAACAAGTTTCTGAGTGGTGACCATCCGAGGCTTAGGGATTTCTAGTTTTTCACATTCATGATCTGACTGATGACGGTGTCTATGAGCAACAGAAGAGTGACACTAGTTCAAGTATTTGCAAACAAATGAAACTGACATACAGAATTTTAATGATCTGAGTGATCACCTCAGGCAAAAATTCTTCTCACAATAAGGACAGATAACTGGTACAAGCTCTTTTTCAACACAGTCCTTGAATGAGCATGGATAAGATGCATGCGTATCTGACTTCAGTCTCTCCTTGATTACAGTTATCTGAAAATGTGAAAAAAAAAAGGGGGGGTATTCATATTTCATATGGAAAGTAAATCAACAAGTTTATTTTGGAAGGTTGCTTAAACTTGTAAGAGCAACTTAGACACTCACATAAAACAGATTATAATAAATATTTTGTGAGAAATGATTATTGTGCTCATTGTTCTACATTTTCATATTTTGCCTACCATGGTATATTTATCTTCGAAGTGAAGTTAAAAGGACCATTAAGTTATACTTTATAATTTTAGTTTTCTACTTTGTAGTAATCCAACATAAAGGTGCCTCCAATAATACACTCAGGTAATCACCTCATCATCAGCCCTCAAATGGCAAGTCATACCTACTTTCTACCCCAACTTCAAGTAGTTAAATATATGTGTGAACACTTAAAAATTATGTTAATCCATGATACAGAAGATTAAGGACAATTTTCATAATGACATACTATATTCTCTATGGTTTAATACTGTATTGCCAGCAAATATTACATCAGAGGAAAATGAGATTTTATAAGATCATCCAGGTTATTTTGAGTACAGGTGCCCCCCACTATTCAAAAGTAGTTCAGTGTTCCTGTGAAAACTTTCATAAGCTGAAACAGCTTAAAGTAAAGAAGCAATTACCACTAATTGATATGGAAAAATTTTTGAGTGTTCCCAGACCATAAAATGGGTCTCTCAGATGCTCAGACACAGTTCAAAGCTATGGCGCTTAACGTTGAGATGCCAAGTGTGGTCCTTGGGGAAGGTGCTTGGTGGGGCCACTCTCACGGCCTGGGGTGTGTGCTGCCTGTATAGCAAATGGCTTACTGAAAAACAAATGGTAAACGCTATTTTCACTTTTTTGCCTTTTATTGTAAAAGTGAAAAAAAATTTTTTGATTTCTTTCAGGTAGCAAAAACAGATACTAATATGAGTCTTTCATAAACTTTCAAAAAACGGGGGGAAGGGGAGTGGTGGGGGTAACCTGTATTAAGTGACTATGTTTCTAGAGTTGCATGAACTTAAGGAAATAACTGCTTGAAATCTACACCAAAGGACATCCCTCTATATCAATAATAGTTACATCTTGTTGGAACTGAATTAACTATTTTTCCAAATGTGTTCCAACCATCTTAAGGTAAATGATTTTTTTTTCACTAATTAAGGAGATCTAATTGAGAGACATTCTGTGAGAGACATTTATAGGAAATCAAATAATATTATAAGAAAAAGGAAAGCACAGGGCAGATTTACAAGCTGTGTAAGAAACATCAATATGTTTACTATGGGACTCTAAATGAGTATTTCCTTCCAATTTATCACGCATAATGCCAATATGTTCATTAATTTTCCGTTTCCTCAAATAAATCACCTAAACTTCACAGAGCCAGATTTTGACTGAAGGTCATTTAAACTTAATTTTCTGTGATTGAGAGAACGGATGTTAAAATCCTTGGTAAAGTGCTAGGTAAACAGTGGGCAGGAATAAATGTCCACTATAAAGTGTGAAACAAATGCTTCTCTCCAAATTGAGTGAATTCAGTTTAACTTCCTGCTTCTTTCTGACTCGAGGGAGCTAGGCTGTCAGATTCGAGAAAACTACTTGAGGTGCGGTGGACTCAGCTTTCTTTTTTGCGGCCTTCGAACCGAACTTGCAAGTCAGGGAGGTGGTCTAAGCTGGTCCAGCACTGCTGTGCCCGAGAGGCAACCCGCCTAACTCTGGCTTTCCTTTGCAGACCTGTTGGGCACTCACTAAGCTTTACCATTCACTTTATCCTTTATCAATAATAAAGATGATATTTTGGTTCCTATCTGCTAGACTTTTTGTTAATCTCTCTACTTAGTCAGAATTAGAACGGGATTTTATTGGACAATAGGTTTGTTCTTGGTGGTCTAAGGCTGACTGAGTCAGAACAATTTATTGCCGCCAAATCCTAATGCCAGGCATCAGTAAAAATGAGCACAAGAGTAAAGAAAACTGGGAGGAATATAGGATGAGTGCATTAATTCCATTTTAGATCTGTAAAAATAGGGCCTAAAGATGCAAGTAGGCCACCTAAGCAGAACTGAAGTGTAAAGAAATAAGAATTATGAGAATAAAAGTGTATAAATAACAAGTAGACTGATTTTTCTTTTAAATTGAGAAAAATAATATAAATGAAGCAAAAACCTCTCTGCATAATGAGTTTAGTATGCCAAATTTTAATCTGTTATACACTGATGGTTTGAAATCCCTTCGAAATCTGAGGAAAAGTACATAAGTATAAATGTGTTATTAGATAGGAGAACCATTAACATACCTCAGGGCAGCTGTGTGACTCTCTGCTTCTGTGTTCAAGGCTTAAATAAAGTTGAAAAATAGTGTTTATTTAAATGCAATCAAATAACATAAAGATAACTGCAATAATTTGAGATATTTCAAGGGTCAGTATCTTTAAGATTAATTCCACTTATGCGACATTAAGAACTCTACATATAAGGATAAACTGAATACCACATAAACATAGAGCAGCTACTGTCTCAAAAGTTTTAAAACAAAACTGTTCAACTTCCATGTAAATAAAAACAATTCACTGCTCTAAATTACCTTTACTCTGAGTGCTTTCAAGTGTGAAAAGACAATCTATTGATTCCTTTTATTTCTCAAAGACCATCAATAATAAAAGGTCAAGAAGTACTCTAGTTCTTAAAATATGATTTTAAAATGTGTATTACTTTACTTCTAATAAATCTTTCTGAATTATCTTCTGAAAAGAATTTATTCTTTCAGTGCTTTGTTTAATAAATTAAATGCCTGATATATGAAAGTGTAGTTGCAAAGAAAATACATTTTCCAGAATCCTTGGTTAGTTCCCAGGTTTTACTTTGTATGTTATGTGTGGGCAAAGGTCATGTGATCCAATTTAGGAAATGTTTGGGTTGGGCTATTTTCACCGTATTAGCTAAAATAAAGAGTAATAATCATAACTGGATTTTTCCCCCATGTTCTTTATATTTTGGACATGTTCTCTCCTGGTAATTAAAATACACAAATACAAGTTTTACATTAAAAAAATCACACACAGATAATATCATCTATGAAATTGAAAGCTTAGCCAAATATGTGAACAAATAGTCAGGGCCTATGACTGGTCTCTTTTTTTTCCCCAAGTGATTATTATAATGAATATCAAATATCAATGACTAAAATAAGAACTGTTTTAAATCATTCTGCTCTTCAGAAATAAACGTCATATTACAAACACTTAAATTACTCTCAAGTCCCACATAAAAATGTAACTTACCAAAATATTCCTGAACAACCATCACATACAAATGGAAGAAAATCTAAAATTGAGGGAAAATGTTATATGTACTGGTCAGTGTTTGGTTTTGATTTAGTTTTCTTGAGCATAAGGAATCTTCCAAGTCCTGAACCGCCTCCATAGAAGAACTTTCATTTTTGACCAATATGCTAGTGTAGCAAATAGTGGTTAAACAAAAGCCATCACAACCTCAGCTACTTCTGGGGGAAAATAACTAGATTATCAGGAGATAAATATTACTTGTAGTAGCATGCTAAATCCAAAAAAAATCATGGTTTTTTGAGGGGGGTTTATTTGTTTTTGTTTCCCAGATTTAGTAGGTGTTGTTTTCAAGGACTGATCTACTACAGGATTTTGCAAAAATCCTGTATTTTAAGTGAAAAACCTAGGTTTCAATTCTGATTTCACTGCTTACTAATTTACCAATGGTAGGTGAGTTACTTAATGTAGAGGGAATCAAGCCTGATACCAGAGATGAAATGCTAATTGCCCTGACTTATAATGTAAATGCTTCTCTCCCACCTCTGTAAGCCCTTTTCACGCCAATTGCCCTGACTTATGATGTAAATGCTTCTCTTTCACCTCTGTAAACCCTTTTCGCGCCAAATCTATACCACGCCTCCCAAGACTCTTACCCCACTT